>CM035431.1:47954447-48009447 GCA_020310875.1 Ceratopteris richardii
AATATACATGGTTTGATAAAATAATAGGCATAATTGACATAAACTACCTCTTGGTCCCAACTTCTATTTTTGTTGAGGTTCCCATATTTCTTGGCTTTGTACAAGAAATGTGAGATACTCTTCATGGCCTATTGTGAAAAAATAGTTGGCCTCCTCTTATTCTTCCAATCTTTACTTCAAGTTCATTCTTCACTCTTTCTGCATTTGAGTCTTCTCCTAACCACTCCCTCCTCCTAAACTCTAATGTCCTTGACAGTTCATGTTGGAGCATTTCAAGGTTACATTTGATTAGCTCCTTTATATGCTTGTTGATCTCAGTAGAGGTATTTTCTAGAAAAAAACATTAAATTTTCATTGCATGCCATGAAGGTGTATTTTCAAAGAATTATGTGGCATGCCTCTTCAAAAGTTTCCATATGATGGCTATGTAAGAACTTACATCTATTATAATACACTATTAGGCGCTTAATCACCAATGCTTGTCTGAAATAACAAAGAAGTGGCATGATCCGATAATGAGATTTAGGTAAAGTGATGTCCAAAGCCGGTTCAAAATTCAATGTTGTAAGGCACACTCTAAAAGTCTCCAAAATTTTATAAGCATCTCACAAGCTAGATCAAGAATATCAACTACCTTCTTCTACCAAAAATCTATTGTGGCATACATGTGTTCGATGGCAATGGTATTCTTCATTGGAAAATCCATGTTAGGATAGTTTAGCCAAAATTTGATGGGGGGAGCACATGGTCGAAGCAAATCATATTTTGGCCAAGAGCATTGAGGCGTAAACAAGGCATAACTGGGATTATACTGAATATAGGGGGATACTCTATTATACATTGTGGCCACGTTAAAGTTTTCTTTGATTAATCTCTTGCACCTTGTGATATTAGCTTGCTTGATCACCTCCTGTGTAAGGTCTTTAGCGTCATTTTCAATAGCATGCATGCATTACCGGCATCAATATTATTTTTTGTAATATATTCTTGTGTTTTTGCCCTAATATGTTTGTATGTAGGTTGATAGGATGGGACCAAGTGATTGTTATAAACCTTTCCCATCCTTTTAATGAGATAGCGATCCAAGCATCCTTTTCAAATTGTTTCCATAAGCTTGCGAATCTACCATGGAGGCTTGCTCTTGCTCATCATCTTCTGATTCTTCCATAGGCACCTCTACTTCATAAGTGGGATCCTCAAGGAGGGGTACCCTCCTATTTTGATTGCATGTCAATTGGTTGGGATCCACATAAGGCATTTATTTGTGCCAATTCTTCTTATTGAGCTTGGATCTTGACCTTAAGTGCTTCATTCTTTTCTTCTAAATCTATCATTGATGGATCAAAACTCATTGGTGGTAGGAATAAAGTGGTGTTCTCATCAAATAGTTCCTTATGTAGGTCGCCTCTTTGAACTTAAACTCTTTTTAGATCCTCTTGAGAGAATAAGAATTTTGACATCATTAATGTAATACATCACCCTTTGAAGTCCGATTGTCTCTTAAGCTATACTAAAGTGTTGTCAATAATAGATCTCTCTCTTCGCATTGTGTCGAACAATGATGTATAGTAACGTTCTTTTGATCTAGAAAGGCAGCTATGATGACTATAATGTTGCTTTCTTAGTAAGTGCCATTTGTAAGTGAGCCTCTGGCTCTTTGAATATGTTATTTTCTTCATCAAGCCTTGAAATAGATCCTGACATTCTTCTTCAATATCCTTTCCTTCATAGTAGGCCTCATTTACTACAACTACTTCTTCTTATGTGGCTTGATGTGTTGTGATTCCCTCTTGTGATAGTTGTGCTGCCTCTTCTTGTATCTTTACATTGTTTCTTGGCCATGTTCCTCTCTCTCTCTCCCATCAGTGTGTTGTGATCACAATTTTCTTGTTCTACTGCATGTTGGTCAGTGACTTGTGTATGAGTAGAAGGAAGCTCATATATATTGGCCTCCACTACTTGAGCAAGTAGTGGAGGCCAAAAGAGAATCATTCAAAAGAGAATCAAATCCAAAAACTGAACTGTAAGAGGAGTGGCTGTCCAAAGTAGTGGAGAAATGATGGAGAAGAGCTCTCAAACTCATCATGAGAGATTTTGGTCACTTGGCTATAAAAGAGGCAAGGGAGGAAACTCAAGTATAGAGGAAGAAGGCGTGGAAGTCCCCTTGTAGCTAGTTCATTTGGTTTGAGTAATTTCGTTCAGTTCACTCTCATAGAGTATGTCCAACCGCACACCCATTTCAGGGTAGTCTACTTGTGAGAGTCATATCTCTCAATATATGTATCCAATTTTAGTGTTTAAACATTAGTTGGAAAGCTTATCTTGAGTACTTCCTCTTTCTAAAACTGTTTTACGAAATTCTTTATGCTCTATGAGTTATTCAGTTTTTAGTGAAGTCCAATTTTCAGCCAAACTGCGTGGATAGGTAGCTTGTTTTGTATCAAAGAGTTCCCAACCCAAATCTACTCCAAATTGAGTGTTTGATAGCTCATTTGAAATCTATAGGTATCTAGTTTGAGTGACCAAAGTTTCAAGTTCATTGAATATTTCTGTTGGTACCAGTTTTCATTTGAAGGTTCTGTTGTTGGCAAGAGTCTTAATCCTGAGAAGGTCTTCTACACTTTCCACTGCGATTAGGAGAGGAATTCTCCAACAATTGGTATTAGAGAATTGGAGTTTGAAGAGGCAAAACATTGGAACTGAAGTGAAGCAAAGGAGAAGCTACAAATCAAGGGGGAGCTTCGTAAAGTCAAGCAAAAGCGCCACACAATACTTGAGGTAAACTTCAATCTTGGAAGTTTTCAATGGCTGATTTAGGACAACAAGTTGAGAAGTTAGACAAAGATAATTTTCAGTCTTGGAGGTATAAAATGATAAATTACCTTAAAGGTAAAGGTTTATGGAGTCTAGTTAGTGGAGACGATCCACAACCGGTGGACCTTGAAGATCCCAACATTACTCCGACACAAAGTAGACAATTTGCTGATTGGGAAGAGAGGAATCAAAGGGTGATGTTCCTCATCTTCTAACACTATGATTGGTCATGTGCAAAGCTTAGAAACAGCCAAGGAAGTTTGGGAAGCATTGGAGAAGGTGTATGCTACCTCAACAAGGTCTCGGAGGATGCAACTCAAGAACGAGCTCAACAACATGAAGAAAAGCTCAAACCAAAGCATTAGTGGGTATACATTGAGGATCAAAGAGCTTCGAGATCAGCTAGCATCAGTTGGATGCAAGATAGAAGAGGAAGACATCGTCCAAACAACTCTCAATGGCTTGAGGAGTGAAGAAAAGTGGAAGCCCCTCATCACAAACATTCTTTATAGAGATCCTCGCCCAACATTCGATGAGATTATACCAAATCTTGTGGCTGAAGAGGTTGCTCAATAAGGAGAAGGCAACAAAGGTAAGGACAGCCATAGTCAAATGTTATATGCAAGGAGAGGTAGAGGAAGGAACTCAAGAGGAGGCTCGAGAGGAAGAGGAAGAAGCTACAACAACACAAATTTCAGCCAACACAACTCGGAGGACAACAAGGACAACTCAAATGACAACACACATGGAAGAGTTCGAGGAAGAAATAGAGGAAGAGGTCAAGGTTCATACAATCCTCATAAAGGTATAACATGTTATCATTGTGGTAAACTAGGACATTATGCAAATGATTGTTGGCAAAAGAATGGAAGGCTGAATGGAGGCAACCAAAGAAGCCAAAATAACTATGCGAGTACATCAAAGGAGACAAGCAAACCATGCTTGCCATGAAGCATGACTACAACAACTCGAGAAGTGATGACCAAAAATGGTTCATAGATTCAGGTTGCAGCAACCATATGACATGCCAAGGAGATTTATTCACAAAGCTACAAGCTCCAAGTGGAAAAGGATGTGTGGAGACCGGCGATGAAACTCAACATGCAATTGAGCATGTTGGAGATATCAAGCTTGGAGATAAAAAGGTATTGGCTGATGTTCTTCATGTTCCTACTATTGCAAAGAATTTGATTTCAGTAGGACAAATGGTAGAGAAAGGATATCATGTTATCTTCAATGAAAAAGGCTGCTTTATAAAGAATCCAAAAGAAGGATTCAAGGTCATTGCTCAAGGAAGGAAAGAAGGTAGGATGTTCACCTTGGACATTCAACAACCACATGGAAAGGTGATGTATATTCAGTTTGGAAACAAGAGGATTGCTGAAATCGATTTGTGGCACAAAAGGTTTGGACATATCAACATTCCCAAGCTCAAGGACATGAGCAACCATGAAGTGGTAAGAGGTCTTCCAAGATTCAATGATGATGAACTACATGAGTTTTGTGAAGCATGCCAACTAGGAAAGCAAACTCGACAACCATTCAAGAAGAGCAACTATGTGGCAAGGAATGTCCTCAACTTGATACACACGGATGTATGGGGACCATCACAACAACCATCGGTGGCTAGTAATCGATATTTTGTCACTTTTATCGATGATCATTCAAGAAAAGTATGGATGTTTTGCATAAAACAAAAATCAGATGTGTTCTCCATGTTCAAGAGATTTAAAGCACAGGTAGAAAAGGAAACATGACACTACATAAAGACCTTGAGGTCCGATGGAGGAGGAGAATATTTCTCCAAAGAATTTTCATATTTTCTTTATGAAAATGGCATCAAGAGACAATTTACATGTAGGTACATGCCTCAACAAAATGGAATAGCTGAAAGGAAAAATCGACAGAGACCATTCCAATTTATGGTGACATGTCAAGCATTCACTTGACAAACAATCCAATGTTTCATGCACGAAGCAAGCACATAGAAGTGCATTATCATTATGTTCGAGAAAAAGTTTTGAGCAAGGATGTGGATATAAAGTTCATTCAAACTAATGACCAGGTTGCAGACATGCTTACAAAGTCCCTAGATGCTTCTAAGCTAAAGAGGTTCAAGGACGACATGAACTTGCAGGATATGGCTGAAGGTGCAAGCTCACATGTGAACTTGAGGCGGAGTGTTAAAAATAAAGAAGTAAGCTCGTATATATTTTTGCAAAAAGGATTTTCTTCAAGTAGAAGGAAAATACAAAAATGAAAAATGGAAGCATTTACTTGAGCAAGTAGTAGAGGCCAAAAGAGAATCATTCAAAAGAGAATCAAATCCAAAACCTGAACTGTAAGAGGAGTGGCTGTCCAAAGTAGTGGAGAAATGACGGAGAAGAGCTCTCAAACTCATCATGAGAGATTTTGGTCACTTGGCTATGAAAGAGGCAAGGGAGGACACTCAAGTATAGAGGAAGAAGGCGTGGAAGTCCCCTTGTAGCTAGTTCATTTGGTTTGAGTAATTTCGTTCAGTTCACTCTCATAGAGTATGTCCAACCGCACACCCATTTCTGAGTAGTCTACTTGTGAGAGTCATATCTATCAATATATGTATCCAATTTTAGTGTTTAAACATTCGTTGGAGAGCTTATCTTGAGTAATTCCGTTATCTAAAACAGATTTATGAAATTCTTTATGCTCTATGAGTTATTCAGTTTTTAGTGAAGTCTAGTTTTTAGCCTAGCTGAGTGGACAGGTAGCCTGTTTTGTATCAAAGAGTTCCCAACCCAAATCTACTTAAAATTGAGTGTTTGATATCTCATTTGAAAGTTATAGGTGTCTAGTTTGAGTGACCAAAGTTTCACGTTCATTGAATGTTTCAATTGGTACCAGTTTTCATTTGAAGGTTCTGCTGTTGGCAAGAGTCTTGATCCTGAGAAGGTCTTCTACACTTTCCACTGCGATTAGGAGAGGAATTCTCCAACATAGGGAAATTTGAATTTGATCAAGTGAAAAATGAGATCAAGTTTGAGGTTGAGAAAAAGAAATAGATGAAATAGAATAAGGTAAAAAAAAACCTAAATTCAGTGATGATAACGATGGAAATCATGGTTCAAAGAAAGACGATGAGGCCATGGATTGACGTGATAATGGTGAAATGAAAAAGGAAAACAAAGATGCAACGTGTGATTTTTGTGCATGTGTGAATATTGAGTGATTTGGGATGATATTGAGGGTTCTTGAAGGTGATTCAATGCATGAAAAAAAGTGCGCTATGCTCATAGATTCATCGACAACTCTCTTTCATTGAATATGGGGCTCAAGAGGGTGCGATAAAGATGGGTGCCACTCCACGTGCAATTTCTATACTTGGTGGACTAGCTAGGATACATATTAGGATTGCTTTGATATCTATCATGGAAGGTTGAGTGGTAGTGTCTATGGGGACTATTGTGCATGTGGCTTTGTGGAAGTCATTGTCAAAAGCTGCATCCTAGAAATCAAAAGCTTGGTGTGGAGGAGAAGGTGATGGTATAGGGGATGGTGGGGTTATTACGTGACAATGGAAAGATGGCCATACTATTTTATCTTCTTCACATCGTCTATCTTCCAATTCCTATACTTTTGTAGTTACACTCTTTGATATTGAATCGTGGAATAACTTGAGTACCAGGCAATGTGTGATATTGCTTCCACTTGTCAATGGTGTAGGGGCAATTCAAAATTTTCCCAAAACTATTATCCCATGTCTATGTGAGTTTTATGCTCTAGGATTTGTTGCATGCTGGATGGTTTTATGTGTGGTTGCTGCTAAATAGACAATGCCATAAAAATGGTGATATCAATACCGACCTCATGCTCAAGATCACCCCAATTCATTGAAGTTTTACTTCCCTTAACTTTGGGTACCACTATGCTCTTTGGACTCAAGGTGCTTGCTTCAAACTGTAATGCTTCCTTAATAATCTCCCTAGTGAGCTCGAGTTTGATTTCTTTCAAATCCTTTACTCTAGCAAAGCTTTTTCCATCTACTCTGCATATAGTATTCATCAATCCTTCACACTGGTCAAAATTAGGTATAAGAAGTGGGAGTTCCTAAAAGTTTTTGCAACGATGCTTCTAGATGTTCATGATGCCTTCTTTGCTCTTTTGAAACACTTCAAAAACTCCTTCTTCATTAAGAATATCTTATTCCCTCTTTTGCCTAGTTGTAGAAGAAGATGTAATCTGCTTTGTACCATAGCTTCAAATTTTGGTTCTCAAACCAATGGGCAATGAATGGATTTACCAATTTTTTTGGAAAGGGTGGAGGATTGGACACCAACTGATTTGAAGAACTTGCCATGTCCATTGCTCTAGCCTAGAGAAAATGAAAAACATATATGCATGAGAAATCATTAAAAATGGTTCCTTTCTATGTTTAGGAGCTAGAGCTTGTCTTTTTGTCACTCAAAAATGATACGTCATTATTAAACATGGAACCAAAAAGTAATGGTTTTTCACTTATTCATTGCCTAAAGATAAGAAATTATTTATTCACATCATCTAAACAGCCATATCTTCATGATCAACAAAGCTTATTGCATTACTAAGGATAGATCATGAGATAATCTTGAGAAAAATCATTGTTGAGTCTATTGTTGGATAGGAAAATTACTCAATGGAGTGGTAATCTTCTTATTTTGAAATCGAAGAATGGTCCACTTGTGAGTTGTAGTCGATACATTAGGTGTGGCTTCAATTAGTGGAGATTGTCTTAATGTGTTGGCATAAGATTACTTGTGTGGAATTTTCTTTCTCCAAACCATCTTGGTGGCTTCAAGAGTTGGAACTTCCGAAAAATTTTCTTTCTTTGGTTGTTCCTCATGTGGACAAATTAACTTGCTTTGATTGTCCTTTAGAGTATTGGAACGATGGATTACTCTCACGGGCTTAAGTAAAACACTAAACTTGAGAACCCAAATGTGTGTTTTACCTTATTGCACTTTTGATAAAGCTTTTGGTATCTAGATATGTCTTGTTGGGTAAGATTGATGAGAATACGTTGTTTGCATTCGTTGCTTATTCTTCTTAGTTCTTGAGTCGTAGGTTTTGTTGTATGAGAGAAGCACTAGCTTTCACAACCTAGAATTGTTTTTGAGGTTTTGCTACATAAACCCTTGGACATTTCTTTCCATGCTATGACACTTGATGACACATTAAATTCTTGAAAACAAAATTTGCTGGCTCTTTATCACCTGTGCTTCTTAGTTCTTAGTATGTGGACATCTTTGGTGACATGATCATAAATAGATATGATGGGATGGTTATCTTTTCATCATCTATCCAAACCACGATATGATTGGTTGCTAGGTTGAGTCCTAACGAATGGTCTAAGAGCCAATATTGTCCTAAGATTACAACATTGGCAAGAGAACTATCATTGGATATTGATGATCAATTAGGAATCATTGGAGAGATTATACATGAGGAACAAATTTTAAGACAAGCCATCAATGGAATCAAAATTGATGACAAGTGGGAAGCATTCACCACTGCCATGGACTTGTACATGGATATGTAGATGCTAGACTTCAACACACTCATGGGACAACTCATCACTCATGAGGAAAAAGGTATGAAGAATGGTCAAACTAAAAAAGGTAGTTAATCCTCTACCCTTTATACATATTAAAGTAAGTGTAAAGATGCCAAAGGAAAAGGGAAGAAGTTTGATGATGAAGGAAGTACCTCCAATGCTAAATCTGTAGGTAGATGTAAAGCTCAAGAGGAAGAATGAGAAGCATATTGTTGATTTTAAGGCTGATCTGCATGCCTCATTTGGGGCATTTACATCATTATTTGGTTATTTAGTTTATGAACTTGATGGCGGAATACCTTTGTGTTAAACGAAATATATTAATACATTATTTGAGCATTCTGGCCTTGAGGACTATAAACCTATTGCCACACCTATGGAGAGAGGTTTACGATTGAGTCTTCATGATGCTTTTGTTCTCTATCAGTAGGCTCAGCATGCTATTGGATGCTTGATTTACTTATGTATTACTTATCTAGATATTGAGTTTGTTGTCTCACATATGATAAGGTTTATGCATTGGCTAGGTGTCAAGCATTGGCACGCGATTAAGCGCATCTTTTGCTACTTGAGTTGTACCCTGGTACTTCGATTGTTTTATCCCAAGGGGGGATCACTACCACCAGATTTACATGCTTTTTTTGACTCTGAGTGGGTTGGTTGCTATGACACTTGTATGTGCATGAGTGGTTTTTGCTTCATGTTTGGTAGCTCATGCATATCATCATTGAGAAAGAAGCAGCCTATGGTGGGCACGTCCAACTGTGAGGTTGATTATAGGGTAGCTTTCATATCGACTTTGAGTGTGTGTGGCTTAGAAGCCTTTTGGCTGATTTGGGTGTTGGTCAATCTTCTACCACCACCATCTTCAATAACACATAAAGCGCATTGGAAGTTGCGAGGAACCCTATCTTCCATGCTTGCACTAAGCACATTGATGCACTATCATTATGTCAGGGAGACGTTCTTTGCTAGAGAGATCAATTTGGCATGTGTGCCCACATAGGAGAACATTGCAAAACTTTTCACAAAGGCTCTACCTAAGGAGAAGTTTGAGGCTTTTCACAAAGCTTTGGGCTTACTTCCTTTTGTGGATTGATTCCACATAGCTTGGAACTTCCTCATACATGAGTGCTAGCTACTTGTTCACTAGATCACTCCTAGAAGGATTCGTTTATATATTTAGGTAGTGATGTGTGTGAACACACTAGGACCGCCGGGGTACTTTTTTTCCCTCTTTAGGAGGTTTTTTATCCCCCCGGATTCTATATATTCCTTTAGCCCTAACGGGTTTCTTATCTTTCTACATTCTAATGGTAATACATTCATTATTGTGTGTTGGTCTTCAAGCTTCTTCTTCTTCCTTGTGCTGTTTGTGTGCTTTCACAGACCTCCAACTCCAACAGAGAAGGAGAGGGAGAGGGAGAGGGAGAGGGAGAGGGAGAGGGAGAGAGAGAGAGATAGAGGGTGAGGGATGGAGGGAGCAAGGGAGGGCGGTGGGGGGGGGGAGGGAGGCAGGGAGGGAGGGAGGGGGCGGGGAGAGAGAGAGAGAGAGAGAGAGAGAGAGAGAGAGAGAGAGAGAGAGAGAGGGAGGGAGGGAGAGGGAGGGAGAGGGAGAGGGAGAGGGAGGGAGAGAGAGAGAGAGAGAGAGAGAGAGAGAGAGAGAGAGAGGGAGAGAGAGACAGAGAGAGGGAGAGAGACAGGGGGGAGGGAGGTGTGGGAATTGAACTCGTGACCTTTCAACTAGGAGTGTAATTGGCTAACTGCCTGCCCCAAAAGCCATGGTTGAGGATTACTTCCTAATCCTCCCTCCTAAGGTGTGATTCAGCCATCTCATGCCTATCATATCTTGAGTCTAACACTCTCTTCCCCTTCTAGAGATCAATGATCAATCCTTGATCTCCCTTTGAATTGATGTCCTCACCCTCACACAATCTCTTGAAACTTCTTTTTCACAACCTTGTTTTTGAACTCTTGCTCTCAACCTTGGTCTCTTAAATCTTTCCTTTCGGTTTAACGAATGCTTCCTTTATTGGCCACTTGCCTATGTTTGCAACCTTTGTCTCTTGATCCCCTTGTTCTCAACCTCACTATCTTGAACTTGGTTCTTACCCATGCTAGGTATCTTGGACCCTCAATCTAGTCCTCTCATTGGAAAGTTCTTTCCGAGAGATTTGCAATGGTATCTTAGACGACTAAATCCACCCTATGGATTGGAAGATATATTATAATCTTTGTCGGGATCATATTTGAACGTAACGCGCACGCCTTCCATCCATTTGCCCAACTCTAATTATAAAGCTATGATACCGATTGTGGGAATTGAACTCATGACCTTCTAGTTAGTAGTGTGATGGGCTAACCACTTGCTCTAAAAGCATGGTTGAGGATTACTTCCTAGTCCTCCCTCCTAGGGTGTGGTTCAACCATCTCCTTTCTGTCATATCTTGAGTCTAATCGGAGGGCTAGAGGGAGGGAGGGAGGGAGGGAGAGGGAGGGAGAGAGAGAGGGAGGGAGGGAGGGAGAGGGAGAGAGAGAGAGGGAGAGAGAGAGAGAGGGAGGGAGAGAGAGAGAAGGCAAGGGGTGTCATGCCCCTTTTCATCCTCCCTAGTTTTCTATCCAACCCTTGATGGTGCTTGGGTGGTTTATATTGGTATGCCAAATTGTGTTTAACTATAAGTGTAGTAACCATGCATGCCTCTTGATGGTGGCCCAGCCGGGAATGCCTTGATCATCCAGGCAACGAAGCATCAAGTTCATAAGTGTTGAGCCTTCCCTTCTTCTTGTTTCATGGGAACCTCAGTTGTCCCTTGCATCGTGGGTAGATGCTCGGGAATGGGAGTGCTCTCCTATCAATCCATGGCAGGTCTCATACCTTGACAAACAGGTGGGCGGCATCGACCGGCCCATCCCTTATCTTGCCTGATCACTCAAAGGGGCTTTGGATGTGTGTGGCAATGGAGAGCCACAATGCCTCTTGGCAAACAGTAACCTTGTACTTGATGACAACACACCGTCGGCCGGACTGCCTTCGACTACCATCCCTTCTATCTTTTGGGTTAAGTCCGGCTTCCACTATGCAACGTGCCTCTAGGTCACTTACACTTAGTCCTATGAACTCTTAGCTTACTTAAGGGGATTGCCCCTTTAACTTTGTGGACATCCATCTCCTTGCAGGTTAGGCAAAGAAGGTCTTCCCTTGGAGCTAAGTGTCATATTTGGTATTAGAGATTCTGCTCTCGATTAGTGGGTGCATCCACCATTGGTAGTGTTGGTTTTCTGCCCAATATCAAAAAGGGAATTTTTTTTTTTACATGAGATACATCATCATCGGTCCGTGCTTGGATGTTGACTTGCTTTGGCACAAATATGAGTTTTATTTTATGGACATCGCAATTTGCCATCGGTCCCTATATGGACCGTCAATAGAGGGTAGCGGATGGACACTTCAGGCTTGTGTGGCACTGGTCATGGGGTCGGTGTGGTAGGCCACATTGATCTTTTATGAACCTATGTAAAGGCACAATGTTCGCCCGTCAATGTGTTAATGGGTTCAACCCGCTTTCCGGGCCACTCTTGTTCACTCATTCCCTCATTGGTTGGACCCGCATTAAGGATTTCACGACAACCACCGTGAGGCTGAAGAGCTTTCACATTACAAAACAGGCTTGGATCCTTAGTGTTATTCTTGCTCGGGACGAGGAAATTTTCACTTAGAACTTGCTAGGGGCCTTAGTGTTCCACTTGGCCTCTTGCCTTGTGTAGAATGGCCCAATCTGCCGTTTTGATGGCAAAGGGCACATGGATGACTAGTCATGGATTGACTTAGAAGGATTGTCCCTCTTTTTGATGATAGGATCTTCTCAGAAGACCTTGATCAGACTCTACACATTTTGTGTAATCAGGGAAAAGTGCCATGACACAAAATACGAAGTCCACACATGCAAAATCTGGCTCATGCGGAGCTTGGCATGTCCCGATGTAATGGGAGTGGGGCATGCTACCCTCTAAATTCTAAGTAGTCCGTTTTCTCCAAGTCAAACGAGTGGTGTTAGGTTCACACCTCACTTGCATAAGTTAAGTTTCCCTTAGATATGCATTCACATGACAACCCATGGTACTAAGGACACTCCCACAAAATTAGAGGGTAAGAACACCATGCAAAGTCTCACAAGCCATCACAATTTTCACCCTTTTGGCTTCATTGTAAATGGGAATCATTCTAGGGCCCGTCGAGAAATCTATCCGAGAGAGGCTGAATATCATGCCCCTTTGTCTCCTCCTTGGTTTTCTATCCAGCCCCTCATGGTGCTTGGCTGGTTTGTCTTGCTGCATTGAATTGTGCTCCCAATGTCCAGACGACAAAGCACCAAGGGTGTAAGTGTTGAGCCTTCCCTTCATCACGTTTCATGGGAACATCAATTGTCCCTTGCATCATGGGTAGATGCCTGGCAATGAGAGCACCCCCTTGTCAATCCTTGGTGGGTCTTCTACTTTGATGGTCAGGTGAGCTTGCACTGGGCCAGCCCATCCCCATCTGGCCCACACACTCAAAGGAATTTTGGATGTGTGTGGGAATGGAGAGCCCCAATTCCCGTTGGCAAATGAAAAACTTGGACTTGATCACAATGCACCATTGGGCCGGCCTGCCTTCGATGGTTGTCCCTTCTATCTTGCACGTTAAGTTTTGCTTCTGCTATGCAACCGACCTGTGGGCCACTTACACTTAGTCCCCCTCACTCTTGGGTTACTTAAAAGGATTGCCCCTTTAACTTTGCAGTTATCTTTCTCCTTGGGGGTTAGGCAAAGAAGGCCTCCACTTGGAGTGGACCATCACAGAAGGGGAGGGGGGAAGGGGGAGGGGGGAAGGGGGGGAGAGGGGGAGGGGGAGTGTAACAACCTTTGGGCAATCCCCTGCTCCCCCCTTCCCCCTTGGTTTTCTATCTAGGGACTTGGATGTTCGGGTGGTTTGTCATGAGGCACGAAATTGTCTGCAACTATCAGGGGGATCTTGTTAATGATCCGATGACCAGTCTTAGATTCTTGCAATCAATGTGCTCTAGCCCCCTTCTACATCCTGTGAGTATGCCCCTTCTCGAAAGTGCACGTCGTGCCATTGAGAAGCCCCAATTCACCATTTTGCCCTTGCATTTGCCTGTGACGCTTAACACAGGTTGACTACATTCAACATTTGCCCGTGATGTCTAACACGGCCTACCTTCGAGCCACTTTCGGGCCATGTCTAATACAATCAATCTGTCATGAAAACTCGCATTTTGGGGAAACTTATCTTTCAAGCTAAACCCCTCAAGTCGTTCCACCGATGAGCTAGCATGATGCATTGAGTTTATGGGTGTATCTTCTGTCAATTAGAAAGGATAAAAGTACTAAAATTTTTTGGTAAAGCTAATATAGGTCTCCAAAGTATGCTTGTCATGAAGATATCCATGAAAGTGGGGGGAGGGAGTATATGGAGTTTTATATCTATGATAGTCTATATGCAAAAGGCTAGTATAAGCATGAAAATGCATATGAACATTTAACTAGCTCCATCCTCTACTAGTGGGACATTGATGCAAATGCACCAAACTAGCAATTCAAAGATGGTATGCAAATGAGCCTTAAAATAAAGAATATACATCTCATTAGGATGAGTGAAAAACATGTCATCGACATAAACAACAAGGATTAGAAGCAAATCATTTACATGGTTACATACAGGGTACCTTCAACAGAATTGATATTGTTGATATATTTTGGTGGTGATGTGTCCAAATGCACTTACGATATTCGGATCACTTTTTTCCCTTTTTAGGAGGTTTCTTTCCTATGGCTTGTATATACTCCTATATCCGTAATGAACTACTTATAATTTTACATTACTGAGTGTTGTGCTAAAAGCATATAGTTCTTCTTCCATGTGCTATTTGTGTGATTTAGTGCTCCTCGAACTCCAAAAATTGGTCTGAGAGAGGGTCTTTCCTTTCTACATGGAATCTTCAACACCCTTCTAGATAGAGTCTAAAAATCCCAAAAAAAATTGGTGCACAAAATGGATGTTCACGACTTTATAGGGAATTGACCTACACATGGATGTGGTAGTTCATGGCATCTAAACGAACATAGACAATATAGTGGTTAATGCAGGTGAAATTGTTGCAAGTTATGTTTTCGAGTTATGGTTTTATTTATCGACATGATTTTGTTATGAAGTGATGAATTCATGTTACAGGCATGAGGGTTACAATGCTATGATTCTAGTACACATGCAGGTTATCTTTCTAGATGTAAAAATTGTTATGGCATTGGATGGTTTATGATTATGTATAGGATGGTTTCTCTTACGTAGGGATGCAACAATAATTCAAGAAGCAAGGGGATCCATAGTAAAAGATGCGTATAGATTCATTAACACATTGTGTGTGTGTGTGTGTGTGTGTGTTTGCGTTAGAAATGCAACCTTCCACAAGAGGTTTGCACTTATTATTTCAATTCTGGTCAGTTTTGGTTAGAGTCAATCATTGTCAAACCAAGGGAAGACATGGTAAAAATTGATCAAATTATTTTATCAAATATTTTGAAATGACATGTCAAGAGCTTTCTAATAATAATCACATTACAGATGTGGAGACATTTTTAGGATTCAAAACCAAAACCCTATTCTTTTCTTTTTGAATGTTCTTTTTCTTCAGTATTTGTTTTTCAAAAGAAAAAAAATCCAAAAGCACCAAAAGATGAAACTTGTCCCGAAAAGGATGGCTGCCTCCATATAGAAGTAGATGTGCATGCTTTCCCATAACGTTATGTGGATAATTGCATGTTTTTGGAGTATCTATATAAAGAGAAGTCTATTGAAACTTATTATCTCTCACTTTTGAGAGCTACACATGGGCTAAACTCAAGTGGACATCTTCTTCATCCTCATATAGGAGTAAAGCTAGGGTTTCTATTCCTTCATAGGATGAGTAGCACATAGGGTTTATGTTTTTTCTTCTGGAACAAGGAGTTCACTAGCTTGTAGCTTATTTATACTTGGAGGAGATCATGTACACTTCATTGAGATTGTGGAGTTATGAAGATATGTTGTACAATGATGCATTCATATGCACTTCTCAGGTTTCAATGTAAGATTCATGAACTTCATGTTTTGGAATGTATTGAATATATGTGGAGTTTTGCTACATCTTTATATGTTATTCTATATCCTCTCTCATGTCTCTATTTCATTTTTGCCTCGATATTTATTATGGCCATTAAAAGCCAACACATACAAATGTAGGTGAAAATACTTTACATTGAGGATGTTTAGAATAATGCAATATACATAAACATAAGAGAAATATGGTAGAAACAAGTAAAGCTCAATTCATTATTCAGAAGGTGGGATTACGACCCTAAAATAGGCAGATATTAGAAGCTTGGTGGATAGATCAACAAAGGAAGTCACCTCTAAAATAGGCCATATCAATCCAATTTGAATTCACAAGAAATCAAGCATTTTACTTATATTCTAAATAGTTCATATTCAATTCATATATCAGTTCTTCTTGCAAGATTATCATAACATTGCAAAAGCAAATAACAATATACGGGATCAAGTAGATGGAGTGGTTAAGAATCGTTAAAAAAAAACATTACAATAAAGTACCAATGCCTTTTTTTTTTTTTTTTTTTAACAATACCTCTATCAGCGAGAATGAACTAAATGTGAAAACATTGTTGCAAATGCACCAAACTAGCAAATGTGAAAACATTGTTGCCAATCTAGCAATTCAAAGATGGAATGCAAATGAGCCTTAAAATAAACAAGAAGGATTAGAAGCATGAGGGTTACATGCAGGTTATCTTTCTAGATGTAAAAATTGTTATGGCGTTGGATATGTTCCTGATTATTATAATTATGGGGTTGTGCTGATGATTATGTATAGGATGGTTTCTCTAAGGATGGACTCTGCCATGTCCGCCTCACATTTTTGCGTCCGTATAAGGACAGGTGTTAGTCCTTCTACTCCGAAAAGTGATTTGGAGGCACAGGAGGAGGCTAAGGGGTGGTCGACGCCATGTCTTCTCAAGGAGTGTGCTCCTTAGCGGATTATGAAATGCTGGAATTCCTCGGTAACGGGGCGGATGGGGAGGTTCGGCGCTGTTTGCACAGGAAGACAGGCGAACAGTATGCGTGCAAAAGGGTGCCAAAGATCGATCATCAAGGCGTCATGCACGTGCGAACAGAGATTTCCATCCTCTCCGATCGTCTGCAGTACCCTGACAATATTGTCCGTTTGCACGCCCATGCTGAAGATCACTACTTCGTAGGCGCCGTTCTTGAACTATGCAGAGGCGGCGATTTGTTTGACCGCATTGACCGCCTTCGTCGAATTCGTTCTATCGGTCAGAACAGCCCATCCTCACGGAGTCTGAAGTTGCTCAGGCGTTCTTTGGGATTGCGAAAGCGCTGCATTTCTGTCACTCTCGTGGTATCATGCACCGGGATGTGAAGGTGGAAAATATATCCCTTCTCGCGATTGCCCTTTGTCGGATCTCAAGCTCGCAGATTTCGCTTCTGCTGCGGACTTCTCGGTCGTCAAGGTACTCTTTCAATTGAACTGGTCGGGACAAAGTAACGAAACTCAACGAGCTTTTCAGTATCATAGACATTGCATTAGAGTTTTGCAGCTGATGCGACTTGAGCATGATTGCATAAGTGGAGAGCACGCTTATGCATGTCTTATAGCTTCTGTAATTGGAATCCCAACCTTTATAAGATAGAGAAAGAGAGTGTGTGTGTGTTTGAGAGAGAGAGAGAGAGAGCGCATGATAACATATGTTTCCAACGTGTTTTCAGAACTTCTATTATCCTGCCGGCACAGATGTATATCAAGCCCTAGAGACGGTTGATATATGGAGCTTGGGTGTATTATTATACACCCTACTGTTCAACAGATTTCCATTTACTGGCGCAACACGAAATGCTTTCTTTCACTCAGTTCAGGATCGGTTATACATTCTACAACACACGAGGCTTCCTGTATCTGATCATGCAAGAGATCTTCTGTTAAACCTCTTACAAATAGATCCAGCGAAGAGAGCAAGCTTGCACTCTGTGCTCGCACATCCATGGATTTGTTCTGTAGCTCGAGGAGGACATATAGCTATTCGGAATGATCTTCAAGAATCGCACGTTTGGCAATCTACTCCCGACCACGACGATCAGTTCTTAAGACCAAAACCACTTGTAGCAGGATTACCTTCAACGCCTCAAGCACCTACTCAGAAGCATCCTCCACAACAGTACACGCAGTCGAGAGGAAACATGGAAGCAAAGGAGAAAATATCTGCCGCTGGCTATAAGCATTGGGTCAGCTTAGTCGCACCGTCTAAGCAGCTGTTAGTTCAGCAGACAATAACTGGGGCTAAAGTGAGAATCGGAGCGGATGGACATGGCGTCTTGACTGAGAAAAGATGGATGCAACCTATCCAATATGTGGTTGGAGTTTTATCCCTGTTTAACGAATGCATCAACGGATCCTCAGCAAGGATTTGATGAATTTATTTCATGTACTATTCACTAAAAGCTGATGTAACAAGTTGATATCTTTCTAAGTGTTCATGTGTACTACGATTGAGACTAGTATTGCATTGATCCACCGATCATCCTTCTTCTCAAACCTTTAATGAATCTCCTTTATGATAAGGATAACTAGCAGAGAATCTCCTCTAATGAACGATCTCACTCGGAGTGCATAAGTTTGCATTCTCATAAGTTTGCAGAGAAAACATTTGAGTTGCTTTCAGTTACAATGGGCTTCAGTATTTGCAAGAAGTTTATGAGATTTAATAGTCGGCCCATCGTCCATCTAGAAATCAAAATGCTTTTAGAAAATGTTCTCGTTTTTATTACGATTCACTACCAGTGTGTTCGTATACAGAGATGCAACAATGATGCAAGAAAGGAAGAAGGGAATCCATAGTAGAAGACAGAGAGGGATTCACTAATAGTAGCAAGAAGACACATAGTAGAAGACACCCCTTTCTTGGACATAATAATCAAACTTGTGGGAGAAGAATTCTCCCCCCATCAAAGCTGAGTCTTTTTTTACTATGGTCATCTGCTATGCTTCATGAAATAGACTATGGTCCATTTGCTACAATCGTCAATGAGAGACACAGAATACCTTGATCATGAGATGTGTGGTGATTGCTTTCTATGCCCAAGGAAAAGATGCCCATGTACACCCTTGAATTGCCTAAATCGCTCAAGATTGGTCCACTTCTCTTACTCTAAGCCCCCAATAGTATGCAAATGTATAAGTGGGAAGAGAAGGGAATTTAGAAACAAATTTGGATGCAACCTAAGACCCAACTCCAATGATTCCCTTTTGCTATCTCACTCTCTCCTTGCTCACTTTTTTCCTTTCTCTTATTTTGCCTTCATGCTTAACTCCCCACTCTCATGCACACACCCGTACTTGCACTCTCACTCTTCTAAGCTCTCTTCCTCTCATGCACACATCTATGCACATATATATTCACTCTCACGCACCTTCTCTCACTTTCTCTCTCATTCACACACACTCTCCCTTCCTTACTTTCATGCACACACTTACACACACATACATTCACAATAGGTGCTCACACATATACCCAAACACATGCACACTCATTCATTCACGCAAACTCCCAATCACCTATGTATAGACATTACACCAATGCACCATCTTTTCCACCCTATAAAGGGCACACTAAAGGCTGGTGAAGTGGTATGTGATGAAGGAGCGCATGCTAGAACCAGATCACAAGCACCAAAAGACTTCCCTTCAGTAGTTTGAGCACTAAAATATTCAACTCAACGTCATTTCTCACAAGCTACATCACAGAGAATAACCAAAAACCTTGTAAATGCTAACTGTCCAACTATTGCATCTTATTAGACAATATGTTGGAAGAGGTTCGTTGAGCTTTCAAGAAATCTCTTAGTACATACCTCAGAAAAGGTTAGAGTGACCATGTCTACGGCTATTTCTCTTCATCAAATTGAATAATAGGGATCACGCATTGGAGTGATTACAAAATGCTCCTTCTAGTAGCTTTGAAACCATAAGTTCCATTGAAGAACTACCATTCCACTTAGAAGTCCTTTGATTCCAGCACCTGAACTTCCTGTATTTCTTCAGCGTACAAAGTATTAGATTTTGGTTCCTTCAATGAAGAGATCTCATGGCACTTTCTCTTGTCCAAGCGATCATGCCATCATGAAGCAACCAGACATTACTTCAGTACATGTTGTCGAACTGAAGCGTGTGTAGAACCCTTTCAAGTTACATGTCACGTGGAAAACCAAGACACCATTACAACTTTCAGGAAGAGTATGACTCAGATACCATTTTGCCTAGCCCCGGCAGCCCTTGGGTTTTCCCTAGAAAATTGTTTGCTACTTCCACATTTAGATGTCTGCATCGCATACACTATGGAGGCTGAATGCCCAATTTTCTCTACAGAGATGTGCAAACGTGATGCCACCTTGTCGAGGGGAATGAAATATATGCTCAAGAGATGTCATTTTCCAAGGGAGATCATGAAGGCTCAACACCCCCCTTTTGTTGGAGAAGAGACAGAGAAAATGAATCCCCAAAATAGGCCCTCCTTGTGCACGCGTTCCATTGCCCTCGAGCCCGATCCCCTTTTTGTTGCCACAAAACCATGGCAGAGAACCATCTACATGCTCAATTGGATTAAATTGCCTGATTCCCTATTGTGGAGTCAAGCCCGAGAACAGCAACAATGAATAGGCCCTCTCTTTCCATGAAGAAGTAGCTGACCTGAATGCCTCTCCTCCTTTGTGATAGTGGCCAAGACCAATTACAATGGAATGCATAGGATGTGAAATCAAAGTCTCCTCCCTCTTCAGTGCTGCTGCAAGACTCAAGCATGTCTCACACAATGGCCTTCCTTCTCCAGCATTACCGCCCAGCCTTCACCCTCCTTTCTTTGACTTGATACAGCCTCCTCTTCCCTCTGATAGTGGGCAACACCCTCTCTTCCCCCTGTCATCCCCGTTGCTTCTCCTTCACTATAATAACGACCAAAAGAAAACCCCTCCCCAAGAGAGAGACTCCCCAGCAATAGACAGTTTTAATGAACACAAAAAACTCACACGTCTTAAAAGAGTCTTGTTTTCTATGAATAACTAGCAGCTACCTTCCTTCTCGCAGCTGTCCCCTCCTCAAAGTTGCAATCGCTCTGGTAGATTTTGCTTCCACATTGAACTCTTCGGGGATGGTCCTTGGAAACAAGAAGCCAAACTTTCTGCATCACCTTCCCCAAAAAAACAGATTCCTCTCGACTTCAAGCTCTTCTATGTTAACTTATGCATGCAACCAGTTGTGTTGCTTATCAAACCACGTAGTAGGAAACCCATGCAGTAGGATGAATCGAAGCAGTGCAGAAGCGATTCTACGAGCATTGATGAAGACCAACCAAGTATAAAGTATATCTTTCAGGACCACATTTTGGGGACTTGCACTTCCTTCATAAGGCAGTTCCCCCGGGCTCCCATTTGCAACTGGTGAGCTGCTGTGATTAGAGTGTCGAGGAGGTGATGACTGAATCCATCTTTTCTCTCTGACAGAGGTGTAAGTATTTTTCTTGGAGGAGATCGACTTATCCTATTTCCATGGCCACTAGGAGTTTTGCGACGAGGACTGCCACCACGACCATAGCTAGGGCTCCTCCCCTTTCTCCTTCAACCACCATAAGCAACAACGGACCTCCGATTGAACAAGTTCTTCCTCCCTTTTTCAGCCTAGAAAAAAGGAAAAACCTGACTCTCCTTACTCGCAGTGCACGGCTTAGAGTATTCAGTGTCTCTATGTTCTTTGAAAAAACTCAAGCAGCCAAGCCATATGTAGAATCGTTTGCTCTCTATGACTTCAGACAATATCTTGTATTTTGTAATTGGGATGGCAGCATCAAACGCATCATAGCAATTAACCCACACTATGTGCCTCGAATCAACTCACAAAACCCGAACCTTTCCGCTTCCATTGCCTTCCAATACCGAGTGCAAAAGAGTAGTCGCCCACACAACAGAACGAAACTCTAGCCTCTAGGCCAAAAACGAAGAAGAAGAAGCAAAAATGGAGAGACCTCCTCTACATATATCTTAGAAAAACCCTCTTCTCCCCTCTTCGATGTGTGCAAAAGCCAGACACAGCAGCTCTCTTTCTCTCCCTATCTCTCTCTTTGATTGGAATCGATAGCAGGCCCCCTCCAGGAATCATCACAATTCCCTAGAAAAACCAAGAAGGACCCTCCTTTTCCTCACCCCAGGTATTTTTTCATTCAAGGGGCGGCTCCCTTCTCCTTCATGTTTGACATCCACAAGAGCGCCGACCACAGTCCATTCCCCTCGAAACATGCACAATGAATGTACATCCTCTTCCTTCTCTGAATGAAGTCAGGGCGGCCACAACTTGGAATGCGGACAACCACCCCCAAAAGACCTCCCACTCAGGAAACAAGAATCGGAAATTGGAGCAAACAGAAAATAGATTGATATGTGTAACTTTATTTGAAAAATTGTCACGATACCCTCTATAAGCATATGCCAGAAAATTGCAATTGACCTTCTATCATTAATCTCATACAAGGCTTTCACCAGTGCGGTCCATATCACCACATTCCTACTCCTCATGTTGCATTAATTCAAAACACTTTAGTGCTTCATCACCAAAGTCTTGTTGTGTCTATCTTGCTATAAGTGCAGAACAAGAAAAACATCTCGGACAAGTATCTCTTCAAGCACTTATCTGGCTTTCTCTAACATACCACACTTCACATACATGGATATCAACCCATTGTCAAGGATGATATCCTTTTCCATCAACCCCGGGTGAGCAATCTTATCATGTACTTCCTGCCCTTTAGCTGTTGTCATCAGATGCCCACATGCTCTTAAAATATAGGTGAAGGTAACTGCACTTGGAAAGAAGCCCTTTTTTTGCACTACTTCATAACACTCTTGTGCTTCATGGTATTGACCTTGTTCAACATATCTTGTAGTAGTCCATGCAACAACACTTGGACCAAAAGGTTGTGCAGAACCTGCCATTAGGGGAAAAAATGGACCTTGGCTAGGCCTTTTAGATTAAGGAGTGAGTAGGGATGGACCAATGAGAGGAAGGTGGTGGCCATAGTCTAGTCCCTTAATAATATAGAGTAGGCATAGGCTTCCATGGTTCTTGTGTGGTCAAAGAGGGAGAAACCACCTTGAAGTCATGGTTTTACCTATGTGAATGGATTTGAAAGGATTGGGAATGAATTAGAGCCCTTGGATTAAGAGATGGGAAGGGTTTAGATGTGTTTCCGCCAAAAGAATGCGCATTTGCATATATACCATTGGATTTCATAGAAAATCAGATGGCTCAAATTTGAATTCTCCCAACTTGAGCGCATCTAACTCTGACCATTGGATCAGAAGATGATCAAGTGGCTCAGGATGCATGTCAAACAGTTGAACGCGCCTTTTAACTAGCACCCTTGGATGATTGCATCATCCGACGCCTTTTGTGTGCTCGGACTTTTCACTCAGCATGAATCACAGGTGATTGTCAGATCTGGATGCAATCCTATGGCACACATTGACTACTAACGGTCATTAAATCTGCAGAGAGTGTCACAAGCACAGTCGTAAGATCTTCTCTCCATACTATTGCATCCCACAAATGTCAAAGCATCTTACTTTAGAATTTCATCCTTTCAATCGTAGCCATTCAGTAGAAGCATCCAAAGGCAAAGAAAACTCCTTTTCAGAATTCAAATAAGAATGTCTATCAAATATTAATTTATTGGTGAATACCACTAGTGGTTTTTCTTGACCTCTTAATCTCATAGATTAAGCTTTTTAATTCCTAAAATTTGGAATCCTTACAAAGCCCATGCAAGGTTCACTTTTTCCCCTAATGTGTGCTTTTGAAAGTGCACCACATTTGGCATATATTGACACCAATGCATTCCCCATTACAACATTCTAGTGCTCCTCTTCCATGCAATACACTCCTCTTCAAGTACCTCCGATCAAGCATCCATTCCACACAATGAGGACATGTTAGTGCAAAAGAATCGATGATAATTCTAGTCAACCACATCCATCATACCAAGGATCAGGTGCTCCCAACCTTCTCATACCTCCTCATATCTGCTCATGCCCAGCTCTTTCCCTATTCCATCTTATCCTACAACCGAAACTCAACAAACACATATCATCCATGCATTTCTCATAGTACCAATCATAAAATCAAAACCAAACACTCCATTGCAAGTTCGATCCTCACTAGACCATCCTACAACAAGGCTAAAAAAAAACCATATGATCCACATGTTTTCCTCAGTCCAAATCATCAAAATACAATACACCAAACAAACTAATGACTTTGAAAATAACTTCAGTAGTATGAGCATGAACTAGTTCCCGAAGGATGCCCTGTAAACCTGAAGTCAATCAATATTCATGTTACCAATTAACCAAAACCATTTGTAAACCTTAACCTCGGCAAAGTCTTCCTTCTTCATCGCATTCCTGAGGTCAATCCAAAAAACATACAAAAGGGAATTAACCCAAAACATGTATACCTATGCATCTATATCTAAGAACTCCTATACTGGCCATGTATATATAAGAAAAACTGAGGCTGCCTAGAATGTAGCCTCACTCACCTCCCAAAAATTGATCACACGCGATGAACCGAGACACCATAAGAGAATTCCCAAAGAGCACGCACACCATTACAAACCTTTAGAATGGACCTATCAAGAACATAGGGAGAGCCAAATCCAATGAGTTGGTTACAACTAACCGGCCATGCACATATAATATCTATGTCATTGTCAACGTTGGACTCGAGCTTACCCATCTATCAGTGGACGACAATTCAGTCTTGCAGATACATACATGCAAAAACATACTCGTCCAGGCAATCACCACGCTCCTCCTCTCTGTCTCTCCCCCTCAGAAGTGGAAAATTTTTCTTTTCTTTTTCATTTTGTTTACTTCTTACTTCAGGAGTTTGCCTATCTTGCAATTGGATGCGACTCATGGCCCTGACCACCCGACGAGGTTTGTTCCACCCGTCTACCAACATAACATAGCACACAACGACATATACACATGCATATATATGTGCTAGCCCATAGCGAAGCTAGGTGCGGCTTGTAGTCTCGACCACCTGGCCAAGATGGCTCCAACACAAAATAGAACACAACAACATATACACATGCATATATATGTGCTACCCGTCTACCAACACAACATAGCACACAATGACATATACACGACATATACACATGCATATATATATGTGATAGCCCATAGCGAAGCTACGTGCAGCTTGTAGTCTCGACCACCTAGACAAGATGGCTCTAGTCACCTATCAGCCTATTATGGCACGAAGCACCAAACAGATATAGATAGGTAGTTGTCCATGCCTATGTCAAAGCTAGCATCCGCTCCCAGTCCTAACCACCTGACCATTGATGGAGAGTGTTAATCTCCAAAAGAACAAGCTACTCTTGTAGTTAAAGCACCTCTATAACAAGAGTAACTCAAAACTTCACCAATTTTAGAGGATCAATGATCAATTATTAAGATTTTGAAAAATTTGTGAAGGAGATGACTACTCAGAAAGTCTGCTGCACATATCTCTCTCATTAACTTATAAATTGTGTAAAGTTTTTTATGAAACTTTGCACAAGGTGTCCGCTATAGTTTTCGCACCTTCTCCAAGTTGAATCACTCCAAAAGATTCAGTATATCTTGAGAAATGATCTCAACAAGTTACCTATGTCTAAAACTGCTCTTCTGAAAAGTCGATTTAGACACCTATAACTTTTAACACTTGGTTCTCTCAATCTAGAAACCGTTTATGAAAATGCTTTTAGCCACAGATAGCTTACCTTCCAACTTAAAGATTGAGTCCTTGCTTGCTCAAAACTTTACACTGTGGAAGGAGAATTGACCAAAACATTAACATCAAATTTTGCACATGTTTCAGGAACCAGTGAACACTTCTTCACATATGAATGTTCCTACACATAATTCTCACAGCCTCTTTACAATTAGGCTCTCAAACTTTAACCATAGACTCATTAACTATGGACTTAGACATCTAGAAAAGGATTCTTGAAATGATCAAGTACAGAAGGAGAATGCACATAAATATCGGGCACAATTTTCTTTCATTCCTGAAGAAATTTACAACTGAGTGATGAGAGAGACTCTTACTCACATCTAAGATGTCTAATGACTCATACCACTATTTATTTCTCTATTCTCATGCTCTCTCATATTTGCCCCCACTTTTTTCCTTGTATATATAGGCAAATATTTACAATATCATGACTATACAAAAGTATAAGTGAACTATCTCTGAGTTAATGTACATATGTGTACACATCTTCATCTTTTGAATATGTACTTCCTCCATGCTTCATAACTTGAACTTTTCTTCAGTCCTTGACTTCCAAACCTTCATTAAAACTTCAATTGTTGATTGTCCTGCACCAACGGGTCCCCCTGATCAATCATCAATTGAGGTTTTCTCTATCTTCTTTATACCTGCCATGTCTTTGAGTCTCTGTAGCTTTGGTCCATCCAAGCTTTTGGTTAGCATATCAGCTATCTGAACTTTTGTTGGGGTATGTATGACTTCAATCTCTTTATCCATCACCTTCTCTCTTAGAAAGTGATACTGAATCTCAATATGTTTAGTCCTGGCATGAAACACAGGGTTAGCAGCTAGATACAATGAACTCATGTTATCTCCATGAATAGTGGGTGTACTCTGAATGATGTCAAAGCTCTTCATAAGAGTCTTAAGCCATATCACTTCCTTTGCAGCTTCAACCATACCTTTGTACTCTGTTTCTGTAGATGATAAAGCAACTGTGTGTTGCTTCTTTGAACACCAAGAAATTAACTTATCTCCCACATAACATAAGTATCCATTGATCTCCTATCATCAGGATTACCTGCCCAATCTGCATCACTATATATCTTGATGTTTGTATCTGATGTAAAACCATAATAAAAACCCTCTTGTGTACCCTTAATGTACCTCAACACTCTTTGTCCTGCAATCCAATGTTCTTTCTTAGGTCAGTGCATGAATTGATACAAAACTCCAACTGCATATGACAAGTCAGGTCTAGTTAAAGTAGCATAAATCAAACTACCAACCAAACTTTGATATAACTTCATGTCCTTGAGCTCTCCTCCTCCATATCTGCTTAACTTTTGATTCACCTCCATTGGAGTAGGTGCTACCTTGCAATCATTCATCTTAAACTTGATCAACAAGTTTCTCAAATACCTTTCTTGAGTCACATACAATCTATGTTGAGTGTATGAAATCTTTATGCCCAAGAAATATGACAAGTCTCACAAATCACTGATCTTAAATTCTTTCTCCATTTGCTTCTTTAGGCTTTGAATGCCTTTCTCATCTGTACCTGTAAGAATTATATCATCAACATATATGCACATATAAATGAATCCATCATCACTTGCTTTAACAAGCAAGCTACTATCTACCTTTGACACTTGAAATCCAAGTTCTTTCAAGAACTTCACAAGTCTATAATTCCATGCTCTTGGGGCCTGCTTCAAACCATACAAAGCTCTCTTGAGCTTACATACATACTTTGGATACCTTTCATCTCTGAATCCTTCGGGTTGCTCCATGAAAACATCATCTGAAATATAATCATTCAAAAAAGCATTCCTCACATCTAATTGACATAATTTCCAACCTTTTCATGCAGCAATAGCTATGAGTGTCCTGATGGTTGTCATCTTTGCCACAGGACTATAGGTCTCATCATAATCTATACCATAAGTTTGAGCAAAACCCTTCACAACAAGTCAAGCTTTATACCTAGACACACTTCCATATGCAAATCTCTTTGTCTTGTAGACCCATTTGCATCCAATGATCTTCCGGCTATTTGGCTTAGGAACCAACTCCCATGTCTGATTCTCCATCAATGCATCATACTCTTCCTGCATAGCTTTCTCCCAATTTTCCTTACCTTTTGCCTCTTCATATGTAGAAGGATCTTCATCTGTCTTTATCATGTAAGCATAATCTTTGGTAGCCAAAAAAGAAGTGTCATAGCTATACCTTGTAGGTTGCCACTTGTGTCTTGGTGACCTTCTGAGTTCTCCACTCCTTGAGGTTTCTGATTCATCACACTCAGGATCAAATCTTGGCATTTCTTCAACTTCAACCTGCACTTCATTGTCCTCCTCTTCATCAAATATTCGAACCTTTGATTTACCTTTCTTTTGATTCACAACTTCTTCATCACCTGCATTAATATTGATTGTACCTGCATGCCAAGTACCTTGCTCATCAAATGTAACATCCTTTGATACAAGGAATTGTTTTGTGGATGGACTCCACAACCTATATCCCATCTGCTTATCATCATATCCAATAAATACATACTTTTCAGCTTTAGGTTCCAATTTGTGCCTTAATTGTGATGGCACATATGCATATGCCAAACACCTAAATACTTTGCAATGATCTAGAGTAGGTCTCTTACCCCACCATGCCTCATATGGTGTCATACCCTGCAAAGCTTTACATGGTAACCTATTAACCAAATAAGTAGCTGTATTTATAGCCTCAGCCCACAAGTAATTTTGGACATTTTTTCTCCTTCATCATGGATCTTGCAAACTCAACAAGAGTTCTATTTCTTCTCTTTGCTACACCATTTTGTTGAGGAGAGTACCTGCAAGTAATTTCTCTTTTTATACCTACATTCCACAAGTAATCATTGAACTCATTACAAAAATACTCTCCCCCTCCATCTGACCTTAGCCTCTTCAATTTTTGACCTGTAATTCTTTCTGCATACACATGATAATGTTTGAATGTATTGAATACCTCTGACTTATCTTTGATCACATAGATAGTGATCCATCTGGTAGCATCATCAACATAAATCACATAATACCTTGAACCATTGATACTAAAATCCTTTGATGGTCCCCACACATCTGTGTGTACTAATTCAAGCTTTTCTAAATACATAAAGCCATGCTTGGAATAAGATTGCTTATGAGCCTTACCTAATTGACATGCCTCACATTTGTATGGCATATTTTGACCTGCAACATTAGGCAATCTAAGCACTGAACCATTGTTAATCATATCTTTGATACCAATTTCATTAAAATGTCCAAGTCTTTTGTGCAAAAGATCTAACTCAGAGATCTTATGTCCTCCATAAGTGAACAAGGCATGACCAACATTACCTTGGATCTTCAATGTGAACAATCTTCCTTCTTTCTTCCCTGAAACAATCTGTTTATACCCATTGCTAGGGTCTTCCACAAACACTCCTTCATTAGTGAATCTAACCTCATAACCTTTTTCAACAATTTGTCCTACACTTATTAGATTCTTAGGAATTGTAGGAACATACAAGACCTTACTCAAGAGGGTGCTACCATCCTTGGCCTTCACTGATCCAATTGACTTCACATTGTGCTTTGTATTGTCACCTGTTTGAACCCAATGATTAGTTACCTTATTTTCCAAATCAGTCATCAAAGCTATGTTGCCACTCAGGTGATTGCTACACCCTGAGTCAATGTAAAAGACTCTTTGGTCTTCACTTTGCCTTTCACAAGTTGCATTCATTATCAATGTTGAATCCTCCTTCTGATCTGAAGCATAATTGTAGTAGGTATTGTTGTATTGTCGACTTTGGAATCCTCTACCTGCATTTCTTCCAAAGTAACCTCTACTACCTCTACCTCTGAAATTACCTCTTTGATTTCTGCCACCTCTTCCTCTTGAATTAAAGTTCTGATTATATCCACCATTACTCTGAGTATTATGCGAACAACCATTAGCTAAGTGATTTGTCTTACCACAAATCTAGCAAGCTTTGACTCCATCTTTATTACTCCTGCCTCTTCCTCTACCTTTGCCACCTCCTCTTCCTCTTAGGAAGTTAGCTTGGCTAGTTGTACCTTCATCCTCATTTGCTTGTTGCTTTCCCTTGATATTCTTCTTCTTATCCTTTGAATACATTGCATGACCTGTACTCTTGTCACCTTCACCTTTGACATCCTGCTCAAAGGTTAACATATGTCCTAGCAACTGATTTAAGTCAGGAGTAAAATGATCAAGTGATTATTCAGTAGACAAAATGAATGGCTTCCATTTGTCATCACCTCTCAACCCTGTGAGGATTTGCCTTACCAATTTATCCTCCTCAATGTCTTCATCAACTGCTCCTAATGCATATGGAATGTCCTTCATCCTTGTTACATAGTCTGAGATGGATTGAGAGGCCTTCTTCTTGAAAGTGGTAAATTCTGCCCACAAAGATGCCTTCCTTGACTTTGTGCTATTTTGGAAATGCTCTTCCAAAGCATTCCATATATCACTTGCACTTTCAAGACCTCTAATGTGAGGTAGCAAGTAGTCATTAACTGACATATAGATAATGCTCCTAGCTTGAGCATCTCTCTTCATCCAATTCTTTAAATTTGATAATTCCTCCCTAGTTGGAACACTAGGATCTCTGAATTGAGGCTTTTCTTCTTCACCTGCAATAAAAGCTATCAAGTCTTTGCTCATAAGATGAGCTTCCATCCTCATTGACCATGCTGGATAGTTCTCTCTATCGAACTTCTCTATTTGAAGAGAATCTCCCATCCTTTCTTCACCTATATATTGAATTATTCAACCTTTATGAGTAATAGATGTACCTTTACTTCGAATAATGTTCCTTTGTCTTCCTTGATGTGGTATGACCTCTTTCTCAAGCTTTGCCCTCAAGCTTTCACCTTTTGAACCTTCAAATGTTGAATTCTTTATAGCTGTAGCTATCGGGATCCTCCTTCCTTCAATTCTGATGCTTCCTACTCTGATACCACTTATGGAGAGTGTTAATCTCTAGAAGAATGAGCTACTCTTGTAGTTAGAGCACCTCTATAACAAGAGTAACTCAAAACTTCACCAATTTTAGAGGATCAATGATCAATTATAAAGATTTTGAAAAATCTATGAAGGAGAACAGAAAGTCTGTTGCACATATCTCTCTCATTAACTTATAAATTGTGTAAAGTTTTTTATGAAACTTTGCAGAACATGTTGCCTACAATTTGCGCACCTTCTCCAAGTTGAATCACTCCAAAAGATTCTGTATATCTTGAGAAATGATATCAACAAGTTACCTATGTCTAAAACTGCTCTTCTCAAAAGTCGATTTAAACACCTATAACTTTTAACACTTGGTTCTATCAATCTAGAAGTCGTTTATGAAAATGCTTTTAGCCACAGATAGCTTACCTTCCAACATAAAGATTGAGTGCTTGCTTGCTCAAAACTTTACACTGTGGAAGGAGAACTGACCAAAACATTAACATCAAATTTTATGCTTGTTTCAGGAACCAGTGAACACTTCTTCACATATGAATGTTCCTACACATAATTCTCACAGCCTGTTTACAATTAGGCTCTAAAACTTTAACCATAGACTCATTAACTATGGACTTAGACATCTACAAAAGGATTCTTGAAATGATGAAGCACAGAAGGAGAATGCACAGAAACATCGGGCGCAATTTTCTTTCATTCCTGAAGAAATTTACAACTGAGTGATGAGAGAGACTCTTACTCACATCTAAGATGTCTAATGACTCATACCACTATTTATTTCTTTATTATCATGCTCTCTCATATTTGCCTCAACTTTTTTCCTTGTATATATAGGCAAATATTTACAATATCATGACTATACAAAAGTATAAGTGAACTATCTCTGAGTTAATGTACATATGTGTACACATCTTCATCTTCTGAATATGTACTTCCTCCATGCTTCATAACTTGAACTTTTCTTCAGTCCTTGACTTCCAAACCTTCATTAAAACTTCAATTGTTGATTGCCCTGCACCAACAACCATGATGACTCCGCCCACCTACTCACCCGTCATAGCGTGCTAGTGCACATATGTATATACACACACTTTTGTTTGTATTTTTCTATTTTTCTTTCAATTTTCCCATCTCCCATGTCATGAGAGTTAGGGAGAGGCAGAAAGGAGCATCTGCTCGACCCATTCCGCACGTCATGCAAACACAAAAATACACAAAAAAATACAAAAACATATACATGGAGCTAATAGATCGATCATCTCGGCACCTTACTTACTTAGGCATAATGATTATATACGACACAACTGACTAGTCCCAAACAAACCTATCAAATCAGATTCCCCTATCTCATCGCTAACTCCCTTCCTCAATCGTAATGTAGGACGGCTGCCTCAAAAATCACGACCTCATCTCGCTCACTGTAGATGATCACTACCCTCGAAGAGGTGAGTCTGGCTCTGCCTAAGGAGCCTCATCATCACTACCTATAATTAACTGATCGGCCCAAGCCCAACAAATTCCATTTACCTTATTAGGTATCCCTTGAGAGTTGTCGTAGTAAAAATAGCGATCCTCTGCATACCCGGCCCAAGAAAGAAAATATGCTTCGAACTACGAAAATGGAAAATCAATATCAAGATCTTGGTTTAGGAATCATACCAGGCAATAGGCTTCCTCCACATCATATTCCATTTTTAAACTCTCAATGGGTATTTCCATGCTTTCCAGCACTTGATATGCAAAATATATCACAAGGTCAAAGAGAGCGTTTTGGTATACTTGGTCAGCCATCGTTGCCTAACTCCTAATAATCCTACGTAGCCACACAATTGGTTTATCAGCTTGTGTGATTATTCAGTAGACAAAATGAATAGCTTCCATTTGTCATCACCTCTCAACCCTGTGAGGATTTGCGTTACTCAATGTCTTCATCAACTGCTCCTAATGCATATGGAATGTCCTTCATCCTTGTTACATAGTCTGAGATGGATTGAGAGGCCTTCTTCTTGAAAGTGGTAAATTCTGCCCACAAAGATGCCTTCCTTGACTTTGTGCTATTTTGGAAATGCTCTTCCAAAGCATTCCATATATCACTTGCACTTTCAAGACCTCTAATGTGAGGTAGCAAGTAGTCATTAACTGACATATAGATAATGCTCCTAGCTTGAGCATCTCTCTTCATCCAATTCTTTAAATTTGATAATTCCTCCCTAGTTGGAACACTAGGATCTCTGAATTGAGGCTTTTCTTCTTCACCTGTAATAAAAGCTATCAAGTCTTTGCTCATAAGATGAGCTTCCATCCTCATTGACCATGCTGGATAGTTCTCTCTATCGAACTTCTCTATTTGAAGAGGATCTCCCATCCTTTCTTCACCTATATATTGAATTATTCAACCTTTATGAGTAATAGATGTACCTTTACTTTGAATAATGTTCCTTTTGTCTTCCTTGATGTGGTATGACCTCCTTCTCAAGCTTTGCCCTCAAGCTTTCACCTTTTGAACCTTCAGATGTTGAATTCTTTATAGCTGCAGCAGTCGGGATCCTCCTTCCTTCAATTCTGATGCTTCCTACTCTCATACCACTGATGGAGAGTGTTAATCTCCAGAAGAACGAGCTAATCTTGTAGTTAGAGCACCTCTATAACAAGAGTAACTCAAAACTTCACCAATTTTAGAGGATCAATGATCAATTATAAAGATTTTGAAAAATCTATGAAGGAGATGACTACACAGAAAGTCTGTTGCACATATCTCTCTCATTAAATTATAAATTGTGTAAAGTCTTTTTATGAAACTTTGCAGAACATGTCGCCTACAGTTTGTGCACCTTCCGCAAGTTGAATCACTCCAAAAGATTCTGTATATCTTGAGAAATGATATCAACAAGTTACCTATGTCTAAACTGCTCTTCTGAAAAGTCGATTTAAACACCTATAACTTCTAACACTTGGTTCTATCAATCTAGAACTCGTTTATGAAAATGCTTTTAGCCACAGATAGCTTACCTTCCAACATAAAGATTGAGTGCTTGCTTGCTCAAAACTTTACACTGTGGAAGGAGAACTGACCAAAACATTAACATCAAATTTTATGCTTGTTTCAGGAACCAGTGAACACTTCTTCACATATGAATGTTCCTACACATAATTCTCACAGCCTGACAATTAGGCTCTCAAACTTTAACCATAGATTCATTAACTATGGACTTAGACATCTACAATAGGATTCTTGAAATGATGAAGCACAGAAGGAGAATGCACAGAAACATCGGGCGCAATTTTCTTTCATTCCTGAAGAAATTTACAACTGAGCGATGAGAGAGACTCTTACTCACATCTAAGATGTCTAATGACTCATACCACTATTGATTTCTCTATTATCATGCTCTCTCATATTTGCCTTGACTTTTTTCCTTGTATATATAGGCAAATATTTACAATATCATGACTATACAAAAGTATAAGTGAACTATCTCTGAGTTAATGTACATATGTGTACACATCTTCATCTTCTGAATATGTACTTCCTCCATGCTTCATAACTTGAACTTTTCTTCAGCCCTTGACTTCCAAACCTTCATTAAAACTTCAATTGTTGATTGCCCTGCACTAACAACCATGATGACTCCGCCCACCTACTCACCCGTCATAGCGTGCTAGTGCACATATGTATATACACACACTTTTGTTTGTATTTTTCTATTTTTCTTTCAATTTTCCCATCTCCCATGTCATGAGACTTAGGGAGAGGCAGAAAGGAGCATCTGCTCGACCCATTCCGCACGTCATGCAAACACAAAAATACACAAAAAAATACAAAAACATATACATGGAGCTAATAGATCGATCATCTCGACACCTTACTTACTCAAACATAATGATTATATACGACACAACTGACTAGTCCCAAACAAACCTATCAAATCGGATTCCCCTATCTCATCGCTAACTCCCTTCCTCAGTCGTAATGTAGGACGGCCACCTCAAAAATCACGACCTCGTCTCGCTCACTGTAGATGATCACTACCCTCGAAGAGATGATTCTGGCTCTTCCTAAGGAGCCTCATCATCACTACCTATAATTAACTGATCGGCCCAAGCCCAACAAATTCCATTTACCTTATTAGGTATCCCTTGAGAGTTGTCGTAGTAAAAATAGCGATCCTCTGCATACCCGGCCCAAGAAAGAAAATATGCTTTGAACTGCGAAAATGGAAAATCAATATCAAGATCTTGGTTTAGGAACCATACCAGGCAATAGGCTTCCTCCACATCATATTCCATTTTTAGACTCTCAATGGGTATTTCCATGCTTTCCAGCACTTGATCTGCAAAATATATCACAAGGTCAAAGAGAGCGTTTTGGTATACTTGGTCAGCCATCGTTGCCTAACTCCTAATAATCCTACGTAGCCACACAATTGGTTTATCAGCTTGTGTGATCTCTGCAAATAGAAGGTAAACTGTATGACAAAATAGAGAAAGCCACTCTTGCTTTGTTCTCATATTGAACCACACATCACTTGTAGGATTGTCCAAATCAAACGCAAAAGTCCCATCATCCAATAGCTCACTTAAAATCCTTCCCATGCATCTTCTCCTATCATCCTCTATATGCTCTACTGGCTATCCCGACACCTATTTCCATAAGACCTCAATCTGGTAATCTTGGCATGCTCAACATGAGCCATTCCTGACTTATTCAGGCCATCGCCATTCCTACTCATACTCTTTGAATGAGGCACTTTACTCACCATGCTCTTTTCTAGCTCATTTTCTAATGCATGTCTTTTCTTTGGTCTTTCATGTCTGGAAATCCTCTTGTCACAACCATCTTGGTTCTTCTTGTCTCTCACCTTCGAGTTCTTTCAATCATCTAAGTTCTTACTAGAACCATTGTGGTCCACACACCACTTTTCTCTCCCATACCTACCTCTGCCCTTGTGGTCTTCCTAGCATATATCTTTGCTCACAACGTTACGCATTTTGTTTGTGCCGAAAGCTCAGTGGCCATCTTGCCTCCTCATCAGCTTTGTATGACATGGCTGGTCATGAGATTTATGAGAATGGCTCTCAGTATCTGAAGAGTTTATCCTCCTTATAAAATAGTCAGCCAGCTTGCTAACTTCCTTCTCTTCCTTTGCAACACCTACCTTTATCGTCTCTCCTCCATCTGTCTTGGCTTCCTCTTGACCTAAAGATAGGCATGCACCACTCGTCAACAATTTTCTAACTTTGCCTTCCCGCTTCGTAGTTACTTCCTCCAACTTAACTCTCACATCCAGCCCTCGTACATTCGGTTTCTTTTCCATCATTGGTTCCATCCCTGAGCATATGCCCTCAAGCTCAACTCCCAAAGCTTTGACCTTTTTCTTCATGTGTCGTGCTTTCATGATGGTGGCCAATTCAAATCTTGGTTAATCTTTTATAGTACCTTTCACTAGGTGATTATTGATCCTATTCTTTGTTGGTTTGATGTGCATCGTATAGCAATCAACCTAGCATGTACGTGCAAATCACCTTAACAACTCTTGATCAGAGTCATCCTTGTACTCTAACGGATTCTTGCACTCTCCCATCTTCGTGCTTTGAAATTTGAATATCTACAAATTAAACCCATCCTGAAGAAGATCCTTGTGAGTCTCCGTGTGCAAGGCAAACCTTACCTATGCTATTTCTTGCCTTACTTTCTCTTTTGCCTTCTTTTCCATTTCGTCGACTGTTGTCGTCTTCTTCTTATTGATCAAATTTTGAGATATTTGTTTGTATTTGGTTAGACTTTGGCCCGATTGTAATGAAACCAGTGCACCAATCATGCACACAATTGGCTTGCACTAGCCATGGATGCCCCAATAAGATAGAGAAGGTGGTTTCTGAAGTCCTCGATCTGACTATCAGGTAATCGATGCTAAACTCTAGCCCACCAACAACTGTGCTTACATTCCTTAGAAGACCAATCGGCTTCACTTGCATTTGGTCTTCCATCTTGAGGGACATTGGCATCTCCTCCATGTGGTTTAGGTCGAGAGCCTTCATCATGTACTCCATCATTAGATTGAGAGCTACCCCACTATCCAATTGAGCACCTGGGACTACATATCCCTTAATCTCAATGGTCTCGGCAGGAGCATTCGAATTGATCTGGGTTGTGATACTTTGAATGATACCCTGAATGTCCTTCTCTCGTTTTTTCTTCTCTTGAGATTTCTGGGGCTTTTTGATATATTCATTGTAAAACTGGTTCCTGTATGCTGGGGAACATCTTAGCAATGTACTGATGTCCAAAGTAACTTCCATTTCAGCCAGCAATTTCACAATGTCGATTTCCTCTGTTCTTTGCCTTTCCTTATGACATTTCAAATCCTTCAGCCTCTCAAGGAATGGAGCAATGCCTAGCACGAAATTCTTTGCCACTGGTGGAAGTACCTCGATTTCATCCCCTTCTTCAAATTCTTGTTCTTCAATAAGTATTTTCACTTGGTTTTCCACTTGGTCTCCTCCCTCTTTGGTCGTGCTGCAAGAGTCAAGCATGGTTGACACAATGACCTTCCTTCTCCAGCATTATCGCCCAGCCTTCACCCTCCTTTCTTCGACTTGATACAGCCTCCTCTTCCCTCTGATAGTGGGTAGCACCTTCTCTTCCCCCTATCACCCCCATTGCTTCTCCTTCACTATAATAACAGCCAAAAGAAAACCCCTCCCCAAGAGAGAGACTCCCTAGCAATAAACAGTTTTAATGAACACAAAAAACTCACCCATCTGAAAAGAGTTTTCTTTTCTATGAATAACTAGTACCTACCTTCCTTCTCGTGACTGTCCCCTCCTCAAAGTTGGGATTTCTCTGGAATATTTTGCTTCCACATTGAACTCTTCAGGGATGGTCCTTGGAGGTGTGAAACTAGTAGCCAAACTCTATGCATCACCTTCCCCAAAAAAACAGATTCCTCTCGACTTCAAGCTCTTCTATGTTTCCTTCTGCATGCAACCAGTTGTGCTACTTATAAAACCATGTAGTAGGAAACCCATGCAGTAGGATGAATCAGAGCAGTGCAGAAGCGATTCTACGAGCATTGATGAAGACCAGCAGAGTATAAAGTAGACCTTTCAGGACCACATTTCAGGGACTTGCACTTCCTTCGTAAGGTTATTCCTGAGCTACTATAATTAGATTGTCGAGGAGGTGATGACTGATTCCAGCTTCTCTCTTTGACAGAGGTGTAAGTATTTTTCTTGGAGGAGATCGACTTCTCCTATTTCCATGGCCACTAGGACTTTTGTGACGAGGACTACCAGCAGGACCATAGCTAGGGCTCCTCTCGTTTCTCCTTCAACCACCAAGAGCAGCAGCGGACCTCCGATTGAGCAAGTTCTTTCGTCCTTTTTCAGCCCAGAAAAAAGGAAAAACTCGATTGTCCTTACTCATAGTGCACAGCTTAGAGTATTCACTGTCTATGTTCTTTGAAAAACTCCAGCAGCCAAGCCATATGTAGAATCGTTTGCTCTCTATATGACTTCAGACAATGTCTTGTATTTTGTAATCGGGATGGCAACATCAAAGACATCATCGAAATTAACCCACACTATGCACCTCCCATCAATGCACAAAACCCGAACCTTCCCTCTTCCACTACCTTCCAATACCAAGCACAAAAGAGCAGTCGCCCACACAACAAAACGAAACTCTAGCCTCTAGGCCAAACACAAAGAAGAAGAAGCAAAAAGGAGAGAGCTCCTCTGCATATATCTAAGAAAAACCCTCTTCTCCCCTCTTCGATGTGTGTAAAAGCTAGACGCAGCAAGTCTCTCTCTCTCTCTCTCTCGATTGGAGTCAATAGCAGCCCCCCTCGGGTGTCACCACACTTCCCCCAAAAAGCTAAGAAGGACCCCCCCCTCTTTTCCTTTTTTTTTTTTTTTTTTTTTTTTGAAGAAGCAGGAAATTTAAAATTGATGCAAGAGAAAAAAAAGAACAGTGAGCCTTCCAAAAGGAAGGGAACACTTACAACTTAAGTCCTTCAATATGCCACCTGATGAATGTGGTCATATTATCTCTAGTTACAGAATGAGATTGTAGTAATTTGGATCTCCACATATTACAAGGGTACTTTTTAATCAATGAATGAGGGTTAACATCACCTAAGGAGATTCTACAGGAGTTTCTGAGACACCAATCAATAAGACTATTCATTCCCATCATACAAGGGAAAAAATGATCCTTACAATGTTTATCAAAAATTTTACTGTTCCTGTCTTTCCATATAGCCCACAGGATGTGAGCTCTCAACAATTGCCAAAGCACAATGTCCATTCTATTAGCTTCTCCAATAAGAAGAGTTCTGGAGTTTGGGGGTTTAATTCCAGCAGTTTGACAGTAAAGGTAGAACACATTCCAGTATCTGGCAGAATTCTTTCATTTGAAAAATAGGTGTTCCAAATCCTCATTCTTGCCACAGAAATGACAGTTTCCTGCATCAATTTTAAATTCCCTGGCCTTGCTTCCAGTCCATATGCCCCTGTGAAGGATCAACCACAGAAGGTAGGAGTGTTTAATGGCCAAAGGAAAGGCCCAAACACACTGAAATTTGTATCTCCATTGATGAGTAGTCCAGAATAGAGACCATTTCCTGTTAAGTCTTCCAATCAGCAGCCTGATACTGTTGCCAGATCTTTTGAAGTTGTTGAACATATCCTGAGAAACTTCATCAAGACTGACAGTCTTCTCCCACATATTAGTAGCCATCTTTTCCATCAGCACAGTCTTTTTGTCTTGCAGAATCTGTTTACATGCAACAGACAAGGAATCAATGTTTAAAATTTGTCTATCATCAAGTAGATTACCATTGCTCATCAGATCGTTCCATTTGCTGAATCCCTTCCTTCTACATTTGTTCCACCTGATAGGGAAGGAGGTGCTGGTTTCTTTAACATGCCATCCTATCCAAATAGAGTCCTGCAATAAAAAAGAGTAGTTAAACTGAAACCAAACAGGTAATCTGTACTCCCTTTTAATAGTCATCCAGGACTTCCAAAAGTTACAAATAAGCATACTTCCTTTGGGCACAAAAATAGCAGGAGAGACAACAACATCCCAGATATCAAAATTTGTCCCCCCCCCTTTTCCCCTCTACCCCAGGCGTTTTTTCATTCAAGGGGCAGCTCCCTTCTCCTTCATGTCTGACATCCGCAAGGGAGGCAACCACAGCCCATTCCCCCTAGAATGTGCACAATGAATGGACATTCCCTTCCTTCTCTGACATGTCAGGGTGGCCACAGCTTGGAATGCGGATAGCAACCCCCAAAAAACTCGCCACTCAAGAAATGAAACGCAGAAAAAGCTCCTCCCATAGCATTTGATAGAATAATGCAAGTGCATCTTGCACGACCCAACTTTAGCATGAGAAATAGTCGAAGCGGACCATAAGAGCACATTTCACTTCTACAATCTGACAAAGTGCACAAACACATCCTCTATGCCACCACCCTCCCTTCAGGCCATCAAAATCTTTTCATAAAGAAAGTATCATCGTGAAAGATGAGTCATCTGATTTCGTGCCTTCCCAATGCATCTTTTCAAAATGTTGCAAAGCTTGTAATCTATGTAGATTATAAATGGGTAGAGAAATCAAACCATTCCATGTTATCACATTGCGCTCTAGCAAGAGACTAAATATTATAAGGGCACTCTCAGATAATCCACATTCACCATATGTAACTATGAGAGCATTACCAAGGATCAAGGCATTTAAGATGTCAGTCTTTATAGCTAACACATGGACTCTTTTCACCTCCTCCAAGAATCCAAAATTGGAGCAAACAAAAAATAGATTGATATATGTAACTCAATTTGTCACGATACCCTCTATAAGCATTTGCCTAAAAATCGCAATTTACCTTGTATCATTAATCTCAAATAGGGCGTTCACCAGTGTGGTCTAGGTCACTACATTGCGACTCCTCATGCTACATTAATTCAAAACACTTTAGTGATTCATCACCAAAGCCTTACTGTTTCTATCCTGCTATAAGTGGAGTCCAAGAAAAAACATCTCGGACAGGTATCTTTTCAAGCACTTATTTGGCTTTATCTAACATACCACACTTCACATACATGGATATCAACCCATTCTCAAGCATGATATCCTTTCCCATCAACCCCTGGTGAGCAATCTTATCATGTACTTCCTGCCCTTTATCTGCCACCATCAGATGACCACATGCTCTTAAAATACATGTGAGGGTCACTACACTTGGAAAGAAGCTTTTTTTCTACACTACTTCATAACACTCTAGTGCTTCATGGTATTGACCTTGTTCAACATATCTTGCAATGAGAGCAGACCATGCAACAACATCCTAAACCAAAAGGTTGTCCAACACCTACTGTGCTTTTGAAATTGCACCACATTTGGCATATATTCACACCAAGGCATTCCCCAGCACAACATTCTAGTGCTCCTCTTCCATGCAATACACATTTTCCTCTTCAAGTACCTGCAATCAAGCATCCATTCCACACGATGAGGACATGTTAGTGCAAAAGAATTGAGGATAATTCTAGTCAATAGATGGATCCCTTCTTTGTCCCCAAAAAGGAGTGTAGAAAAGCTCCAAAATGTCTCCATTTATGTACCTCTTCTTTTTCAATGGTTGCTCGTGAGATTTTCTAAGTTGACATGCACTGCATTTGTAGAACCTATGTTGCTTTGAAAGTTTTGGGTAGTCCAAGCACACTTTGATCTCAACTGATTTCTTTCATGAATATCTCTCCAATATGAGCCAATCTCTTATGCCAAACCGCTAAATCTGACATGTTTTGAGTTCCATATTTGAACAATGCTATGTTCTAGTGTCTTGGAGTTCAAAGGTGAACAATCTACCTATTTTTTCTCTTCTAGATATCTTCTTTAATTCTTGCCATGGATCTTCTACATAGACCTCGTACTTTTTGAACATCAACTGCAATCCTTTCTCCACAAGCTAACCTACACTTATCAAGTTTTTAGTAATGTTAGGTACATAGAGAGCTTTGCTCAAAGATTTCATTTTACCATTGGATGTATTCACATTTCCAATCTTCTCCACAAAGTGCCTTGTGTTCATTTCTTATTTAGACCTCATTCTTATTCCTGGGGTCTTCCAAATCTAAAAGTAATGCTACATTCTGTGCTACGTGATTTGAGCATCCAAAGTCAATATAACACATGCTCATCTAATTTACCTACTAAAATTATCATGTTCATAAGCAATAGTGAATCCACTTGAGATAGATCATTAATGTAGTTGTTGTAGTCTCTTGGTCGTTTGTAACCACCTTGGTAATTGTTGTTGTAGTTGTTCTTGTTGTTATATCCATGAGAGTTGTTGTATCTGCCTCTAGGAGCTCCATATCCTCCTCTGTTATATCCTCTTCCTCGCTCTTTCCTCCGTTTCTTGAAAGAATACTCAGTGATGTGATTGATTGACCCACATATGGCACAAGTTGAGAAGCTTTGAGATGTTCTCCTGCCTTGCCTACCAACTTGGCATCTTCCTCTTGAATTTCTACCTCTACTTTATAAATAAGCTTGGGAGGTACTTGCTTCCTCATAAAATTTCTTTCCTTTTCCCTTGACATCTTTACCTTTAATTTAATCTATGTAAAAGTCAGAGGATTGATAACCTTTTTAAGTCTCACCATTCTTCATGAGCTTGGCATCATGAGTGAAGATTTGTCCCATGAGTGTGTTGAAATCTGGTACTACACATCCATGTACAAGTCCATGGAAGTGGTGAATGCTTCCCACTTGTCATCTACCTTGATCCCATTGATGAGTTTTCTCACAATTGTTTCCTCATATGTGATGTCTCCAATGCTTCCTAACTAATAAAAAATATCCTTCATCTTTGTGACAAATCCATTGATGCTTTGCTGGGGATACTTCTTAAGGGATGTGAAATCCATCCATAGTTGGTTCTTCCTAGCCTTGGTGCTTCAAGAGAAGAATGCTTCTAGAGCATTCCAGGTCTCTTGTGATGTCTTACAGATCCTAATATGTGGAATTAAGGAATCAAAGATAGAGTTTAGAATGTATGACCTTGCCAAATCATCCTTTTCACACCATGTGTTCAACCGTTCCTGCTCTTCTTGTGTGGTTGTCCTTTAGTCCTTAGCATAGGCATCAATTCATCTCTAGATATGTATCCATAAAGGTTTCTCCCTTAAAGGTATGCTTCCATCCTTTCAGATCATGTTGAGTATTTTTTTCAATCCAGTTTATCAATTGAAGAAGGGAATCCATAACCCATAATGTCTAAACTATGATGATGCTCTGATACCACTATGAGAAGTGATGACAATTCGCAAGGATGAGAGGGTCTTAGTAAAGACCTAGCTAAGACCAGCCTAGGTCTCACTCGAAATCTCTAATAAAATCCTTAAGCTTGAAATCTATGCAATAATGTGACCATACTACCTTGGAGCATTTTTTTTCAAAATTTTGATTGAAGATAGACAATTTTCAGAACATGCACATGTAGATAAAACCTTCTATTTATGGAAGAAGGCTCTCAAAAAAATATTGAGAGCTCACAATTTGCTATATTTTGATTGTATTGTGAGCTAGATATATAAGAAATGAGGGAGGTGATCCCGAATTTTGAGGAACAAGATTATGCACACACATAGTCATAGAGATATGGTCATATGTCAGCACCCATAGCCAAAAATATTTTGTAGCCACACTTATAGGAGTGTCATTTCATGATGCAATTGATAAACAAGACAATGAGACCATAAACTTACTCTAGTGGCTTAGAGAAATTGACATACTTTATGAAGTACACGACAATATAGAGCAGTAGCTAGAGGTGATGATAAAACTTGTTGTATATATACTGATATATGAAGTATAGTATATGACCTTTAACCTTGGAAATGACTTCTGATAATACATTTGTAAACACATGCCTACACTCAAAGTTCAGTGAAGTCCATGATCTATGGCCAAGCACTTAGGCTTGGCATATGTACCAACAGGAGGTACTTGCAGCCTCACCAAATTCCTTGCCTTTTCCTTTGACATCTTTACTTCTACTTTTGTCTATGTAAAGGGCAATTCATTACCTTTATGTGTCTCACCATTCTTCATAAGCTTGGATTCATGAATGAAGAGTTTACCCATGAGTGGGTTGAAATTTGGTACTTGCACATCCATGTACAAGTCCAAGGTAGTGGTGAATGCTTCCCACTTGTCATATCCTTTGATTCCATTAATGAATTCTCTAACCATTTGTTCCTCATGTATGACCTCTCCAATGCTTCCTAATTGATCATCTATATCCATCATCATTGTGAAAAAGTCAATGACATTTTTCTTGGGTTGCTTCTTGAGAGATGTGAAAATCCATAGTTGGTTCTTCTTGGCCATGGTTCTTGAAGAGAAAGATGCTTCCAAAGTATTTGAGGTCTCTTGTGATGTTCTACAGCTCCGAATGTGTGAAATTAAGAAATCAAAAATAGAGTTTAGAATGTATGACCTTGCCAAAGCATCCCTTGCACACCATGTGTTCAACATTTCTTTTTCCTTTGGTCCTTAGCATAGGCATCAGCTCATCTCCAGAGATGTATCCATAAAGGTTTCTTATGTATCCATCATTAGAGACCATGTTGAGTAGTTTCTTCAATCCAATTTTTCAATTGAAGAAGGGAATCCATCACCCATACTGTATAAACTATGATAATGCTTTGATACCACTATAAAGATTGATGGATGATTGGAGAAGATGAGAGGGTCTTTGCACTCTAATAGACTCTTTGCAATTATATGTCTATAGTAATTTAGCTGATTGATCTCAAATGTTTGAGTCTAGACAAACAACTTTTAGAAATTGCACATGTAGAGTGTTGATATATTTAGGTAGTGATGTGTGTGAACACTCTAGGACCGCCGGGGCACTTTTTTCCCTCTTTAGGAGGTTTTTTTCCCCCGGCTTGTATATATGCCTATTGCCCTAATGGGCTACTTATCTTTATACATTCTCTAGTAATACATTCAGTCTTGTGTGTTGTGCTCCAAGCTTCTTCTTCTTCCTTGTGCTGTTCGCGTGCTTCCGCAGACGTCTATCTCCAACAATTGGTATCAGAGCAGGTCGTCGCTTCTTCTAGTGCGCCGTCGACACTCCTCCGTTTGCAGTCTCAGATTCACACGAAATTTGGTGAGCATACTCAGGGTGTTTCCGAGATCAAAACATCTTCGCTTTGTGGTGCCGAAATCGCGATCTGAGCTCGTTTCGGCCTTCGAACGCACTATCGCAGTGCTTGTGCAGGCTATTTTGTCCTTTTGTGCCAAAGGTATATATCAGTTTCTGTTCGCCAATTTAAGCGTCTCGAAGTCTGCTACAGGTCTAGCAGAACTCGTCTGGGCAGTTCTGTTCAACTTTTTGAGATACAGTCAATTTTCTGCATCAAGGTATTTTAGTCACCGGCCATGGCTGAAAGCAGTGATGTATTTCGTATGTTAGCTGTTGAGGATAAGTTGGATGGTACCAACTACCCATTATGGGCTTATATGATGCGACATGTACTGGTTGCAAAAGGATTGTGGAACATTGTGCAGGGTGTTGAAAGACGTCTTGTTACACCTCTAACGACAGGTACTGCAAATACAGGTGTTGGAGCTGATGAAGATGGTGTCGAAGATGATATTCCGCAGATTCCTGTTCGTGTTGCTGTTTCTGTTGCACCTACTGCAGAGCAGATTCGTTGGGATGGCAGAGATGCCCAGGCACATGCATTGATAGCCTTGTCTGTCAAACGTGCCATTATTACTCACATTCGCTCTTGCAGAACAGCAAAGGATGCTTGGGATACACTTACCACTTTGTACCAGGCTAGGAATGAGGCTCGTGTTGCTTACCTCCGAAAACAGTTGGAGAGTGAGCACATGAATGAAGGTGATTCTATGGACAGTTTTCTTACAAAGATCAAAGACCTGAAGGAACAATTGATTTCTGCTGATGAGGTTATACCAGATAGCTCACTTGTGCAGACCGTTCTGAATGGTCTTCCTGATTCATATCAGAGTTTTGCCTCTACTCTTCGATTGATGATGAAAGGCAATCCGAATGCCTTGTCATTTGAGGAATTAGTCTCTGTTCTGTTGCAGGAAGATCAATCCAGGCAGAACAGGTCCATTATGCGTGTTGCAGATCAAGCTTTCCTGGCTAGTCAGAAGGGCAAAGGAAAATGGAGCTCTTCTACTAGTAAGCAAAAATCAGCAAATGCTGCACAATCAAAGAACTAGGATAAAGATGAGAAGAAATCAGAAAAGCAGAAATTGTTCTGCAAGTACTGTAAAGGAAATGATCATATTATAAAGAACTGCCCAAAACTGGCTGCTAAAGAGGCAAAGAAGAAAGAGGCTGGAATGGTTGTTGCAGAGGCCTCTACACCAAAAACAGAGTCTGCAAATCTTGTGCAGGAAGAAGAATGGGCGTTTACTACTGTCTGCAGTTTTGACCCATCTTCTCATGATCAGTGCATGTCTGCAGTAGACTCAGATGTTTGGTACTTTGACAGTGGGGCGACCAAACATATTACCTTGCAGCACAGTTTCTTCTCTTCACTCGAGCCTACCCCTACAGGGAATACTGTCACATGCGCCAATAACTCCTCTTATCCTGTTATGGGAGTTGGTAAGATCATTCTGACTACTGCTGATGGTAGTTCTTTCACTTTGTCAGATGCTTTATTTGTGCCAGGGATCAAAAAGAACCTGTTATCAGTTTCTGCATTAGCCAAGATTGGCTTGGTTGTGAAATTCGTTGATGACAGGTGTACAATCCATGCTCTCTCAAATGGCGATGTGATTATTGCTTCTGGCATTTTATGTCATGGGCTGTATAAGCTCATAGACTATGAAAGATCTGTGAATGATTCGGCATGTGCAGTTCATGATTCTCAGGCTATGTTAGATGCAAAGCTTTGGCATGCACACTTTGGTCATCTGAATTTTGCTAGTTTGTTACGCCTGCAGAAATCTGAAATGGTGTCCTCTTTGCCCAAACTTGAGGCACCAGGAAAACATGTTTGTGAAGGCTGTATTTTGGGCAAAATGCAGCGTTCTTCCTTTCCAAAAGATGGTTCAGTTCGGGCTATGCAGAAATTGCAGCTTGTACATAGTGATGTATGTGGTCCTATGCAGACACCCTCTTTTGGAAATTACCTTTACTTCATGACTTTCATTGATGATTTTTCCAGGCATGCATGGGTATATCCACTCAAAGCAAAGTCCGAAGTGTTCATGTGCTTCAAACAGTTTTTGGTTTTGGCTGAAAATCTATCAGCATGTAAAATGGGCACCCTCCGTTCTGATCGAGGGGGGGAATATATGTCTTCAGATTTTAATGCATTTCTGGCTGAACGTGGGATAAAACACCAGTGTACAGTGCCGTATACACCTCAACAGAATGGAGTTGCTGAACGAAAGAACAGGTCACTCATGGAGATGGCGAGGTGCATGGTCAAAAGTCAGGCTTTACCACATAGTTTCTGGCTTGAGGCTGTCATGTGTCGAGCATATGTACTGAACAGGTGTCCCACTAAAGCACTACAGTCTATCACTCCATATGAGGCTTGGCATGACCGCAAGCCATATGTTGCTCATCTGCGTGTTTTTGGTTGTTTGGCATATGCATTAGTGCCTGAACAACATCGCAGAAAATTGGATGATAAGGCAGTAAAATGTATTTTTGTTGGGTATAGTTCTGAAAGTAAAGGCTATCGTCTGTATCATCCACAGACTAAACACATTCTGGTTAGCCGTGATGTTGTCTTTGTGGAAGATGCTATTCAGCCATTGCTTTCATGTACTAAGGAGACATCTGTTAGCTCCAAAGACATGTATGATACTTTGATGCCTCTTTTTACAGGTGGACAGGCTAGTGCTGGTCCTAATGAGGCAACTTCTCAGCCTTTGCAGGTTTCATATGATGATGCAGATCATTCCATTTCTGATGCAGATTTACATGATGCACTTGTTGATGAGAGAGCTGATATTGAGCAGGCAAAAACTATGCCAAAATGGCTGGTGTAGACTTTGTGTGACAGCAAATTAGATGCACCTTTGTCATATCGTACTCGTTCAGGCTCTCATAGTGCCTCCTTTGCATCAGATTGCTATGCTATGGCTGCATCTAGTCTCTGTGATGAGAATGAGACTGTTTCTTTTGATGAAGCACAAAATTCAAAAAATTGGATGGCTGCTATGCAATCTGAATATGATGCTATAATGAAGAATGGTACATGGTCTTTATGTGACTTGCCTCCTGGCAAGAAGGCCATTGGCACTAAGTGGGTATACAAGCTGAAGCGTAAACCTGATGGTACAGTTGACAGGTATAAGGCTAGGCTTGTTGCAAAGGGTTATGCACAGGAAAGAGGCATTGATTTTGATGAGACCTTTGCACCTACATGTCGTATGACTACTGTTCGGAGCATTTGTGCACTTGCAGCCCATCATGGTTGGAATGTACATCAGTTGGACATTAAAACAGCATTTCTGAATGGTGACTTGCATGAAGAAGTGTATGTTTTTCAGCCCCGTGGCTTTGTGCAGAAAGGGCATGAAAACCAGGTTTGCAGGTTAAAGAAGGCATTATATGGTTTAAAGCAAGCACCACGTGCTTGGTATGAGAAGATACATGCCTATCTGATTGCACATGGTTTTGAGAACAGTCCAACTGAAAGCACCTTATATGTTAAACGTGCTAATGATGTGCTTCTGATCATTGTTGTCTATGTTGATGACATGCTGCTAATTGGTCCTATTAAAACACATATTGCTGATTTTAAGGCTGATTTGCATGCCTCATTTGAGATGTCGGATTTGGGGCATTTGCATCACTATTTGGGCATTCAGTTTATGCACGTTGATGGTGGAATGGCTTTGTGTCAAACGAAATATATTGACACATTATTGCAGCGTTTTGGCCTTGAAGACTGTAAGCCTATTGCCACTCCTATGGAGACAGGTTTATGATTGAGTCTTCATGATGCTGGAGATGCATTTGATGATGTTCTCTATCAGCACGCTGTTGGATGCTTGATTTACTTATGCATTACTCGGCCAGATATTCAGTTTCCTGTCTCAGAGATGAGCAGATTTATGCATTGCCCAGGAGTCATGCATTGGAAAGCGGTTAAGCGCATCTTTCGCTACTTGAGTGGTACTCGGCTACTTGGGTTGTTTTATCCCAAGGGGGGATCACTACCGCCAGATTTGCATGCTTTTTCTGACTCAGATTGGGCTGGTTGCTATGACACTCGTGTGTCCCCCAGTGGTATTTGCTTCATGCTTGGTAGCTCATGTATATCTTGGTTGAGCAAGAAGCAGCCTACTGTGGCCACTTCCAGTTGTGAGGCTGAGTATAGGGCAGCTTTCACAGCGACTGTTGAGTGTGTGTGGCTCAGACGCCTTATGGCTGATTTGGGTGTTGGCCAGTCTTCTGCCACCACCATCTTCACTGACAGTCAGAGCGCATTGGCAGTTGCGAGGAACCCTGTGTTCCATGCTCGCACTAAGCACATTGAGGTGCATTATCACTATGTCAAGGAGAGGTTCTCTGCTGGGGAGATCAGCTTGGCATATGTGCCCACGCAAGAGAACATTGCAGACCTTTTCACGAAGGCTCTGCCTAGGGAGAAGTTTGAAGCTTTCCGCAAAGCTTTGGGCTTACTTCCTTTTGTGGAGTGATTTCCACATAGCTTGGCACTTCCTTATACATGAGTGCCAGCTCCTTGTTCACCGCATCACTCCCAGGGGGGATTTGTTGATATATTTAGGTAGTGATGTGTGTGAACACTCTAGGACCGCCGGGGCACTTTTTTCCCTCTTTAGGAGGTTTTTTTCCCCCGGCTTGTATATACGCCTATTGCCCTAATGGGCTACTTATCTTTGTACATTCTCTAGTAATACATTCAGTCTTGTGTGTTGTGCTCCAAGCTTCTTCTTCTTCCTTGTGCTGTTCGCGTGCTTCCGCAGACGTCTATCTCCAACATAGAGAAAACCTCTTATTTATGGAAGAAGGATCTCATAACATTGTTCAATGCTCACATCTTGCTAAGAATTGAACAAAATCCTTTTGCATAGACTTTAATAGGGTGATAGGCAAGCTAACGCAAGTTATTTCATGGATTTATAGTGACTATAAGTTGTATGTTTAAGAAGTCAAGGGTGTGTCCGACTCTTTTAAATAGATGATGATGCAATTGATGCAAATACACAGTCATAGAGATATGATCATATCACTTCATACAAAGTTCCAATGGCTAAAATATTTTGTAGAAACACTTGTAAGAGCGTTAATTCATGGTTCAATCAATAGATAAGTCAATACAACTATAACTTCACTTTAGTAGCTCAAAGAAGTAGACAAACGTGAGGTATGCACAACAACATTGACAATAGAGAGAGAGATGATGATAAAATATTCATGTATATGTATTGAGAAGTAAAGTAAGATACATGGAGGTGTTTGAGGATGACAAGCCCTTGTAGTTGGATAAAATGTGCACTCAATAAATGAGTGGAATGATTGTCACTATCCATGTCTAAACCAGTGGTGTATATGTATAATTTTTCCCTTGATTTTAGTAGATGACTATTTGATAGATTCCACCTAATATTCTTCTTACTTGAAGGTGTTCATTTAAACTTGAATTCAAATGAGAGTTGTGGCTTTTGTGTCTCTTTACATTTACTTCAAATCATGGAATTCTATCTTCAAAAGATCCTTTTACAATGGATTATATTGACATGCCTTTTGACCTTAGTAGTGAAATGTGAATATATATGTGTACATATGTCTATACTGAAAGTGAAATGAAGTTGAAGGGATATGGTCAAGTACTAAGGTTTGCCATATGAATCAACATATATCCTATAAAGTACTAGGCTAAAGGATATATTCTCTTAGGTTCAATATTGTCTTTTGGAGAGAGAAGAAATCTCATAATCAAGTTGAGCCAAAAAATTCAAAATTTTTTAAAAGTTGTAAAATTCATCATAATACCATTAAATAATCCCCCTATCACTTTTAAAGGTCTATTTTTTACTCGAAATTCAAAACCTATGCATCATTTCATCTAAAAAAAGTGACTCTATTCAAAATAACTCAAAACACTCTCTTTTCCCTCTCCAAGCTCCCATTTTCATGATTGAAACCCAAAAATTCATCTCTTTCCCCCTCTACTACCTCTCCACCATTCCACATAAGTTGTGTTTCTTCTCCCACATTTCTCATCTAATTTGTGAAACAGTTACAACAAATTTGACTCACATGGAAACCTCCAAAACTCATAGGGGACCGAAGGATGAAGTTCACACAATGACATGCCACAACATCAAACCAATAGAAGGAAGTTTGTTACCACAAGATTTTTGCAAAGGTGCATAGGTGTACATGCAACCATCTCGATTTGGTCTTCACTGTGTTTGAGATTGCAAAAATTTGAATCTTCATTGGAAGGGTAAGCTCTTCGGCTTTAAGCATCAAAGACATGATGGGATGGTTACTATTCTACAACACTTCTTCATAGTGTTAACCATGAAATCGGAAAACTCCAATAGAACTAGATATCCACCCATTATGTGTATTTCTATCCTAGTTTGAATGTTGCATGTGTTGATATACTTTGGTAGTGATGTTTGTGAACACAATTAGGATTGATTGAAAACTTTTTTCTCTCTTTAGGAGCCCCCTCACTTGTATATATGCCTATAACCCTAAAAAGTTCACTTATCTTTGTATTGTCATTTGGTAATACATTTAGTATTGTGTTGTGCTCAAAGCTTCTTCTTCCTTTTTCTAGTGTTTGTGTGCTTTTGCAGGCATCAAACTCCAACAATTTGTATCAGAACATGTCACCACTTCATCTAGAGCCTCATCAACACCCCTCTGATCATAATCTCACAATTGCATGAAAATTGATGAGCATATTTGGGGAAATTAGAGCTTTAGAGCAACTTTTCTTGGGTCAAAATTTTGATTTGAGCCTGTTTCAACCTTTGAATGCATTATCACATTTATCATATAGGATACTTTATCCTTTTTTCAAGAGGGATGTATTCCACATGTTGGTCATTGAGGATAAGTTGGATGGTACTAATTAACCATTGTTGGCATATATGATCTGTTATGTATTGCTAGCAAAGGGCTATGGAATATTGTGCAAGGTATTGAAAAATGTCCTATTACACCTACAAATATAGTTTTTGAATGTGATGTAGGTGGTGTTGAAGATGATGATCTTCTATGTCTTGGTCATGCTAAGGCTCATGTTGCACCTTCTATAGACAAATTTTCTTGGGATGGTAGAGATGCACAAACATATGCATTGATAGCCTAGTTTGTAATATGTGTTATTATCTCTCATATTCACTCCTATAAGACAAAAAAATAATATTGGGATACTCTTAAAGCATTATACCAAGCAAGAAATGATGCTCATATTACATACATCCAAAAATAATTGGAGAGTGAGCATATGAATGATGGAGATTCAGTGGATATTTTTTTTTATAAAGATCAAAGATTTGAAGGACTAGTTGATTTTTACTGATGAAATCTTTTCATATAGTTCAATTTTGTAGAGTGTCGTTAATGGGCTTCCAAATTCATATAAATTTTTTACTTCTACTCTTTAGTTAATGATGAAAAGCAATCCAAATGCCTTACACTTTGAGGAGTTAGTCTCTATTTTGTTGCAGAAAGATTAGTCCAAGCAAAACAAGTCAATTATGTGTGTTGTAGATAGAGTTTTCTTAGCTAGTCAGAAGGGCAAAGGTAAATTGAGCTCATCCACTAATAAAAAAAATCTGCTAATGTTGTACAATCCAAGAAGGAAGAAAAAATGACAAGAAAAGAGAAGAGAAGAAATATTTTTGCAAATATTGTAAGGGAAATGATCATGTCATAAAGAGTTTTTCTTAACTAGCTACAAAATAGGCAAAGAAGAAAGAGGTTAAAATGGTTTTCCCAGAGACCTCTACACCTAAAACTAAGTTTGTTAATCTTGTTCAGAATGAAGAAATGGCATTTAGTACTGTTTGAAGCTATGACCCATCTTTTCATGAGTAGTGTATGTATGCAATAGACTCACATGTTTGGTACTTTGATAGTGGTGCAACCAAACATATTACCTTGCAGTGGAATTTCTTCACTTCACTTGAGTCTACCCCTAGAGGGAATACTATCACATGTGCTAATTGACCCTCTTATCTTGTAGTGGGAGTTGAAAATATCATTCCAAATACTACCAATGGTAGTTCTTTCACATTGTTAGAAGCCTTATATGTGGCAGGGATTAAAAAAACTATTCTCAATTTCAACATTAGCCAAGGTTGGCTTGGTTGCAAAACTTTTTGATGACACATGTACAGTTCATAACCTTTGGAATGGTGATGTTAGTATTGCTTCTAGCATTTTACATGGTGGGTTGTATAAATTCATAAACTATGCAAAATCTATTGATGATTTAGGATGTGTAGTTCAAGATTCTCAGGCTAACTCATATGCAAATCTTTGGTATGCATGGTTTGGTCATCTAAATTTTGCTCATTTGCTTCACGTCTAGAAATTTGAATTGGTGTCCTCTCTGGCCAAACTTGAGGCATCTTTTAAACATGTTTGTGAAGGCTATATTCTGGGATGAATGTAGCATTCATTCTTCCTAGAAGATGGTTCAGTTAGAGCTGCTCATATATTGTAGCTTGTTCATAATAATGTTTGTGGTCCTATGCAGCTACCTTCATTTGGGAATTACTTATATGTCATGACTTTAATAGATGAATTTTTTAGGCATGCATGGGTGTGCCCATTCAAATCAAAGTCCAAAATCTTTATGTGCTTTAAAAAGTTCCTTGTTATGGCTGAAAATCTAGCAGTATGCAAAATGGGCACCCTCCATTCTGATTGGGGGGATATAGTTTTCTAAATTTAATGCAGTTATGGTTGAGCACATGATTAAAAAATCAGCATATAGTGCCATATACACCTTAACAAAATGGAGTTTCTAAAAGAAAGAAGATCTCTCTCATGGAAATGAAAAGGTAAATGTCAAAACTTAGGCTCTACCACATAGCTCTTGGCTTGAGGCTATTATATGTGTAGCATATGTACTTAACATGTGTCCCACTAGAGCATTGAAGTCTATCACTCCATCTGAGGCTTGGCAAAGTTGTAAACCATCTGTTTCTCATCTACGTGTCTCTAGTTGTCTATAATATACATTAGTGTGTGAAAAACAATGTGGAAAATTGGATGATAAAGTAGAAAAATGGTATGCAAAAATATGTGCCTACTTGTTCACACATGGTTTTGAGAATAGTCCAATTGAGAGAACCTTATATGTTAAGCAAGCAAATGGTGTACTTCTAATCATTGTTGTATATGTTGATGATATGGTGCTAACTCGTCTTGATGAAAATCATATTGAATTGAAGGATGATTTGCATGCCTCTTTTGAGATGTGAGATTTGGGGAATTTGCATCGTTATTTGGGCATTCAATTTATGCAAGTTGATGGGGGAATAGATTTGTGTCCAAAAAAATATATTAACACATTATTGCAAGGTTTTGGCCTTGAATAGTGCAAACCTATTGCCACTCTCATGGAAATAGGTTTATGATTATGTCAATTGGAGATGCATTTGATGTTGTTCTCTATCAGTAGGATGTTGGATTCTTGATTTACTTATGCATAACTTGGCATGAGATCTGTTAGATGAGTAGTTATACACATTGCTAATGTGTCAAGAATTGGTAGGTCATTAAGTGCATCTTTCACTAATTGATTGGTACCCATCTACTTGTAATTTTTTATCCCAAGGGTAGATCATTACCATGAGATTTACATGTTTTTTTAGACTCGGACTGGGATAGATACTATGACACTCATGTGTCCAATAGTGGTTTTTAGTTCATGCAATCGTGATGTACCATGGTAGATTCCCCTTCTGATGTGCTTCATGAGAATACCCTCACACTACAAAGTTGATCTCAGGATGCTGCACACAATACTCCGCAGTGGACATACAGAATACATAAAAACCACATAGTACACACACAAAGGATGAACACAGATTTCCTAGTTTTTACAAATGCGATCAAACTTCTAGTATGTGGATAGCTAGGCCACTGTGTGTTTTATTATAAGACATATACAAAAGTTTCCAAGGGCCATTTGGCCTTTCACATGGGCACTATGGCACGAATGGTAACAATCTCCCACTAAAGGCCAATATGGCCAAAGTGACTAGGCTTATTAGGATGTCAATGTTGATATATATTGGTAGTGATGTGTGCAAAAAAGACTTAGGACTATTGGGGCACTTTTCTCCCTCTTTAGGAGGTTTTTTTCCATGACTTGTATATACACCAATAATCCTAATAGATCACTCATCTTTGTACATTCACTTGGTAATACATTCAATATTGTGTTGTGTGCCAAGCTTCTTCTGCTTCCTTGAGTTGTGTGTGTGATACTAGAGACCACAAACTCCAAAAATTGGTATTAGAGTAGGTTACTTCTTCATTTGGGGTCTAACCATAGTCTCAAAATAACAAAAAAATTGGTAAGCATACTTGGTGTGATTAGAAGTTCATAACTACTTCTCTATGTCATGTC
>CM035431.1:48021947-48054447 GCA_020310875.1 Ceratopteris richardii
CACTGCCCCCCTCCTGAACTCTGTCGTCCCCGACAGGCTTTGGAAGTCGACGTGAGTATGTTCTATACACTTTTTGCTCTGTTTCATTAAGCAGATTGGCTTCACGTATCATTAGCTGCTTCCACTGTTCTGCTTTCACACCGTCATGTGGTGGTTGTCTATGATCCGCAAAAAAGCTCAGTTCATATGCCACTAATCTGGCATTCAAGTTGGATGACATCTTTAAAAAGATTTCTGAATCAATCTCAAAAAACCCTGTGAAAAATACTTCTTCGAACGTTTGCATATAGGTACTCGGCAAAAACATCAACCTAGAATAATATGCCATTATTGTGGGTCAGCTAGGCGTAACAGAGAGATAAAAAATGAGAATGTCTGTTCCCTGATTAATGCCAATGAAGTTCAAAAATGTATATGCCGCATGTTTGAAGACCTTTAATACTGTAAGTATCATACTGAGTATTTTATTGGTCATCTTGATAGTTAAATCAGGTACGATTGCATAATTCTGCAGCCAAAATTCAATGGTTTTGATCATGTAATCCTCCGTAGGTAGATAGTTATGCGGTGGACTTGGAAGTAGTTGATAGTTTAGCCACTGTTTATTAATAGCGCCATTCTTTTGCATATCCAAAAATTATCTGGCTTCTCTGTGCCGTGGTGTTGGACAAAAAGAAGGATTTACCTGTAATAAATATGGTGCCGCTTGCTAGTGCACCCGTAATGTAGGATGTTTCTCCAAAAAATTTCTTCTCCAAACAGGCTGTGCTGCTTCAAATTCTTCTTGAGTATAGTTGAACGTGTCATTTTTGAACTGCAATTGTTCATCTGGATTTTTTTGTGTGATTCTCTTTATGTATTGTTTGGTTTTCCGTTTCAATAATCCGTAAGGAATATGGAAAGGCTTCATGATCATCTCCAAATCTTTACCTTTAATCTTTGCTTCTTTCATAACTTTGATGACCATTTTCAAAATTTTCTGTCAACCGGGACACCAATAGTGCGCGTTCCCTCTGACCTATTTTTGTAGTGTATGGCATTGGATGATCATCACATGGTTCTGCCACCTGATCTTTTATTGGAGAATTATAAATCGGGGGAGATAGAGGACGTACCTCTACCTCGTCAACAGGATTTTCTTGTCTTGGCTCTACTGGTGTCCCGATTGGTGTTGGCTCTGTTGCTTTAACGTTTAATTTTGTAAGTCGGTCAGTCTTTTCTTTTATTTCTTGCATTGCTGACCTTAGAGCTTCTTTTGTCGCAAACAACTCATTGCCAATTTCTGCTACCTGATCCATGTTTTCACTATAACTCACGGCAAGTTTGCCATTGGCCGTATTCAGTTGCTTTTTGAGCTCATTGGTGTCTTGAATGTATTTATGTTCCCATTCTGCTCTCAATGCCTGCTCGTGTTTCAGCAAATCTGCATATTTTGCAATCTGATCTCTTAATTCTTTTTGGTCGGTCGCTGATGTCTCCTGATTGTCTATAGGCTGATCATATAGCAATGACTTTATCAATTCTTTATTGCGTCCGCGTAAGCTATCATTTTCTTCCATGTATACCTTTAGTTGTGTTTCTAGTAAGTTGCTTCTAACTTTCATTCTCTCCTTGTCTGCTTCACTAGCTTCATGTTGTCTTTGTAATTGTGTCAGTTGTGTTTATAGCTGATGATGCTGGTGCATCAATGTATCACATTGTGTTTTTACTGCGAGTAACTCCGTTCCTTTGGCTCTAATATCTTTCTAGGCGTAGATGAGCTGTGTGGACAGTTGTTTACTCATGATTTGAAATTGATTCTTTTCTCGCATGGCCTTGTCATAATCGGCATCTGTATCCATCATTTGCTATTGCGTCTCCATGGCTGTTTGTATCATTTGCTTGACAACAAGTTTCAATTGAGTGACATCCACATTTAACCAAGTGGTAGGTATACTAGGTTCTGCTCCTGTTGTCACATCTTTCCCTTGTGCCACGTGTAATGTAGTATCATGGGGCTACCTAATATGAAGTTGGATCCTTGGCTCAGCCTCCGTGTGGTCAATCTTGCCTTGAGGTGTATCATCAGGTACCTCGATCACAATTGGCTCCTTATTGGGTTGTTGGCCTGATTCCTGGTCCACTGGAGTTTGTATTTCCTCTTTGATAGGTGGTTTTGCATCTTTATTAGTTATTGGAGCTTCCTTGATACTGATCTTTGACTTATCATTCAATTGAATGACGTGCTCTGGTTCAGTGGGTTCTTGGCTCTTTGCCTGTCCCTGTTGGTTGTCTGGCGTGACTTTGACTTGATTAAGCTCTGTCCATTCTTCATTGTGAGTTTTTGTCCTTATATCAGTGTCCAGAGTGTCTTTTTCGTGACTAGATTCTGCATCAGAGCTCGAATTATCTAAACCTAATTATTTGTATCTGGCCACTTGTTCAGGGGTCTGTTCTTTATCTTTCTGTCTCCTTTCTTTACTTGCCTGTCTGTAATGGTGACCTTGAATATTTAAATTTACTTGCCCCTGCATAAACTGATGTGTTTCTTCTAGGGCAGCAGAGAGATCTCTTTTCGTAATTGGTTATTGGGTCCCAGGAATCTTTGGCAATGTGTGTCCTCTTTGATTGTGGTGTAGCCTGGGCTTCTTCCTCTCTAAGGCGCTTTGTGCCCCTCATGGGTTTCCTTGAACTGGTTCCTACTTCGTCAATAGAGATGGTTGTTTTCTTTTCTTTGGAACCGTCGCTGACTTGGCATATTTGGCTAACTCTGTTGAGGTTGGCATCACATGCAAGCAGTTCTTCATATCCAATGCCTCATAAATAAGGAGGGTCAAGGCCAAACTACCATTCATAAACTTTTTCTGACCCCACTTCTTCTTTGCTTCAAATAGACGGTCTTGAACATATGGAGTCATATTTACTTGATTTCCGACTTGCCTCATAGCATGTGAGAGTAGTTGCACCACAATCTTTTGAGGTGCTGTATATCTATGCATGCTTGGAAAACAAAAGTGCTGGTGCACTAAGCGAACAACATCTTCAATGTCCATTCTGTTGATGTCCAGAAAGGTTTTCTTTTTCGGATCATGACATTCATCTTTGACATTCGTGATTCCCTCTTGATTCCACCCGAAAGCTTTGTTAATTAGCTCCTGAGTAAATTGAATCGTTTTCCAGGCACCGACTTTATCCAGTACTCTTGCCTCTGGGACTGACATCTTATTCGATGCAGATTGAAGTGTATTCATTACTTGCGTACATCTCTGGAAATCTGGCATATAGATCAGCAATTTTAAGAATGCATCAATTCCAGCTTGTGTCCAGACATCCGTCATGTGCGATAATCCTTGTATGATGGTCTTAAAATCTTGTGACATGATAGGGAAGTAGTGATCCCTATCCGTAATCTTGATGTTCGCCATGAAAATGAGTTCCGATACAGGTTGGTCATCCAAAAACCAATGGCCTCTTGCTTTTGTTATAGATTCCAAGGGAAGAAGTTGGACCTCTTCCTCTTGCGTAGCTTCGGAATTAGTAGATGCCATCTCCACTCAATATAGATTATGAATTAGTGGCAAGATAATATCAAAAATCCTCCTTCATTTGTCTTTCATAAGATTGGCAATGCTCCGCGTGAATGGTGTCGTCCCTTCCCCGTGGGTGTGAGAAAGGTAATACCTGGGATTTTTCCTACTTTTAGATATTTTTATGTTTTTGTCTGAAAGAAAAACAGAAAAGTTAGTTCATAGCCGAAGCGGATATTAATTTTTTAGTAATATTCTTTAGATTATGTACAAGTGCTCTCCTATTTCCCAAGAGGAAAATGTGCTTCACTATCCTGAAATAGAAGAATAGCGTGCTGAATGCTTGGCCTTGTAATGTGGCCCTATCATGCATACTTTGGGTTCTGGTAACTCCAAATGTGTGCAACTTGAATTACTTGATTGATGCATACAGCTAGTCCTACTTTTCGGCATCTAGATCTGCTTCACACTATTGGGGCAGATTGTATTCCTAACGTTCCTGAAGAATATGGTGCTTCTCATGTTGTACGTCTACTTTATCTGCTTTTTGAACCTTGAAATGGTTTTTGAAGCACATGTAGACTCCTTCTCTATCTTGTAACAGTTTAGCTTCTGTCGTTTTGCCTTTAGATCGTACTGATTCTCATTGTTCCTTGACTCTTCCTTCCTGATGCTTGTCCTTTGAGCGCATGACTTGGGAATCCATATTTGTGTTCGGTTTGACTGGGCGGCTCTCACCTTCTTCGGAATCCATACTTTAGCAATTCTTTGTGGAATTGAATATCAAGAGCGATTTACATACTGGTTTTGTGGGTTCTTCTGATGTAGCAAGTAGTTCTTTTGTTGAAGATATGCAGCCATTTGGTCCTTCCTTATCCAAGCTTGTCGAGTGTAAGGAATGGGGTATATTCTAATAGGTGCAGACTTGTGATTACCCGGAGAACTAGTATCTCTTGTGCGTGGTTCTTCGCTAAGGCTGTTTTCAGATAGAATGATACTCTTGTGACTTGCTAGGTTAGAAGATGGTGTGTCAGCAGAATTCAGTGTATCCTCACATGAAGTACTCGATGAAGGGTTTTCCATAGTGCTAGTGAACATGCATTCATCACTGTGTTCATTTGGGTGAGTTTTTGGTTCTATACTTGCGGCTTTGATTGGTCGTTCGTCTAGCTTGGAGTACTTCACGATGTCCTATCTTGGCCGAGATGTATCCTAAGGCCAATTGAATAGTTACTTCATATTCGTATATCTAGTCTTGACCTAACACGAGCTCTTCCAATAAGTCCTGATCGTGACATACCAAGAGTTTTTGTTCCATTGTGTTGTTTCCAAGGTGTAGAGGTAAGATAATCTCTCCTATACACTTGGTGATCTTTCCTCCTATTCCTATCCGCTGTGCCCTTGATGGACGTAATTCCTCCTTGAGTGTCTGTGTCAATGAATACTTGATGCAGCTTATAGCGGCTCCTGTGTCAATGAGAGCATCCACTAAGTGGTATTCTTTTTTTCTAGCTCCCAAATTCAAATATGATTGCTTCCTTTGTTGCCCTAGGTTTTCAATGGCCTTAAAATTAGCCAGTGGGATGAGTTCCTCTCCTAGGCGATATCTCTCATCTCTCTCTCTCATCCATTCTTTTCGTTTTCTTATTCGTTCTAACGCTTCGTGTCTAGCTTCTTCTCGTATTCTTGCTTCCTCTAGGTGCCTATTGTTACCCATTATCAATCGTGACATTATTTCTTGAGTCAATGGCTCTAGATATTTTTTCACTCGACATCCACTGATATAATTTGGCAATACTTCTCCTTCTAGAGTTTCTAAGCTGATGGCTCCGCTGGTGGATATGCGATTGATGATCAACGGGCCATATCCTCTTTTTTGCAATTTCTTAGCGTGTTGTTTCAGGGTATATACCAAAACTAAATCTCCTGCCTTCAAATCTTTATCTTTAATATGAGCATCAAAGTAGGCCTTCTGTCGTCTTTTAGCAGCATAAATCCTTGCTACAGCTTGTAACCTAGTTTCATGTAACTTTTTGATTTGATCCAACTGAGCTGATAGTTCATGTCCAGTCCACTCATAAGTTGTTGCTACTCTGAGAGTGGGTATTAAGAAATCAATTGGCAAGATAGCATTCTGTCCATACACTAGGTTAAAAGGAGTAGTTCCTATGGCGGTTTTGTAAACTACTCGGAATGCCCATAAAGCATGATGTAATTGTTTATCCCAATCAGATCTACCATTCTTCACAATTTTAGTGAGAACTGTGCACAAGATTTTATTTGAACTTTCGGCTTGTCCATTGGCTTGTGGGTGATAAGGGGCTGATTTCTTATGAATTACCAAGAATTCATTCAGTAAGGCTTCTATAACTTCATTCACAAAGTGCGTGCTTCTATCACTCACAATTTCTATTGGCAATCCAAATCTAGTGAAAACGTTCTCGAAGAGAAACTTGGCCATAGTTCTTGCGTCATTTTTCTTGGTTGCTTTGGCTTCAACCCATTTGGTCAGATAGTTTGTGGCTACAATTATGTATTCGGCATGGGATCCTTTAGCTGGTGGGCTAATAGGTCCTATGAAGTCTATTCCCCATTTTGTGAAGGCTCTGGCACTCATCATGGGTTTTAATGGCATTTCATCTCTTCTAATTGGATATTTCATTCGTTGACATGTATCGCACCGTTGAACATATGTGGCTGCATCCTGATGTAGAGTTGGCCACCACATTCCTGCAAAAAGAATCATTTTTGCTGTTTTATCTGCAGAAAAATGTCCTCCTGCAGCTCCTGTATGTGCCATCTCTAAAACAGCAAGATACTCGTCTTCATGAATGCACATTCACAAATGATTATCTCTTCCTCATTTAAAGAGTTGTTTTCCTATAAGAGCATAGTCCTTGCTTTGTTCTACAAGTGCACATTTCCTTGCTAGAGTCGCTCCTTCTAGGTAGTCTTGGGTCTTTAAGAACTTCACCAGAGGCATGCTCCATCTTGGTGCTACGGTGGAGTAGCATAGAGTGGAGTTCTCTTCTGGGTTCCGTTCTTGACAAGTTGGGTAGGCTGATACATAGTTATGCACATCCCTCTGCATGGTTGGCCAATATATGCCCAATCTCCTCAGTGTTTTCCATGTTCTGTTCGCATTTAGATGAGTTTTCCATTGATTTACATGTGCTTTTTGAAGCCACATTTCTTGTTCCTCTTCTTCTATGCATCATGAGTAATCCATTTGAGTCTTGGTGATAGAAACTTCCAGCAATGATATGAAGGTTTTTAGTCTTCCATAGGTCTTGGGTTCGGTTTGGTGTGATCCCATTCTTAGGTCCATACGTGAGTATAGGGATCAGCTTTTCTGCCCATTGGGGACATACTTCGAGGTTGAGCAGGTACGTGTCAGGCAGATCATCTGGTACTCCTATGGGTGGTTCCCCATGTGTCATTCTTGATAAGTGATATGCTCTAATGTGGTGTTCCCTTTCTTGATTACTACTTCAAAATCAAATTCCATCAACAATAGAAACCATCGTACTAGTTGTCCCGTATTACAAGGCTTATTGACTAAGTACAGTAGGGCTTGATGATCAATGAAGAACTTGAATTTGTTTGCCAATAAGTAGTGTTGAAACTTCTTTACTGCATACACCATTCCTAGGCCTTCTCTTTCAGTCGTGGTATAATTGCGTTCTGCTTGATTCAACTGTCTACTGGCATAGGCTGTAGGGTGATCTAACTTTCTTGTATCTGCGGGTTGAGCTAGGATGCAACCAATGACAAACTTGGAAGCATCTACATGAATGTGAAAGGGCTTGTTCCAATTAGGTACTCGAAGGATTGGGGCTGAACTCAATCGACTCTTTAATTCGTTAAAGGCCTTTTCACATTCTTCAGTCCAGTTAAACTAAGTCAATAATGCATAAAGAGGTCTAGCAATTATGGCATACATATGTATAAATCTTCGGTAGTATCCGCAATGTCCCATAAATGCTTGTACTCCTTTAGCAGTCTTTGGTCTCGGTAAATCCAGAATTACTTTGATTTTGTCTTCATCCGTTGAGATTCCATTCTTAGAGACAATGTGTCCTAATATTTTTCCTTGTCGCACCATGAAGACACATTTTTCTGGGTTGAGGCATACTCTATATTGTCGAGATTTGGCAAAGATCTTTCCTAGTTCAGGGATATGCTCTGATCGTATAGCTGAATAAGTGCATAAATCATCCACGTATACCTCCATGCTCTTTCTCAGGAACTCCTTGAATACATGGCACATCAATCTTTGGAAAGTGGTTGGGGCATTGGTTAGGCCGAAAGGCATAACCCTAAAGGCGTATACTCCCCATTCAGTTACAAAGGCTGTTTTATGTTGGTCCTCTGGAGCAATAGCTACCTGATTATAACCTGAAAAGCCGTCCAAAAAATTGTAAACTTCCTTCCCTGCCACTCTTTCCAAAAGATGATCCGTGATGGGTAATGGGTAACTGTCTCTTATGGTGGCAGCATTTACTTTTTTCAGATTTATGCATACTCTTAACTTACCATTCTTTTTCGGTACGACCACCAAAGGTGACACCCATTCCGTGTGTTCAATCTCATATATGAACCCATCATCTAATAGTTTATCTATCTCTTCTTTAATCTTTGCTGAGTAAACATCGTTATATGTGTATGGTCTTTGTTTGGAAGGTTTAGCTTCAGATGTCATAGGGATTCTATGTGCACATATAGATGGATCTACTCCTTTCAAATCCTTATATGTCCAGGCAAAGACATCCCGGTATTCCCTTATGAGGCGTATTAACTCTTGTTCTTCCTCCATAGAGACATCCTGTCCTATAAAAGTACATTGTTCTTCTGCTTCCTCTAAGGTTACTACTATTTTTTTGGTTTGTTCTTTATTGTCATATGCTATTCCTAGTTGTGCTTCTCGTTTTGGCATTTGAATAGCAATTCTTCTCTCTTCTACTTCATATTTTTTGAAGTGGGCGGGCACTTCAAATTGGTCTTGAGGCTTGTTTTCTTCATCATTTTTTGCTTTATCTAATCCAAGCTCCTCTTCCTGTGTTGGTTCTTGATTTATTTCATTAGCTATGACACTTACTTCTTGATTTCCACTTTCTATTTACATTTGCTCTTGCTCCATTTCAATGCTCTCGTAATCCTCCTTCCATTCCTTTTCTATCACTTCCCCTTCTTCAGCCTCTTGAAGAACTACCACGTATAGACTAACGTCATATCCTTCCTCATCAATGCATTCATTCATGGTTATCACTTCTTCGTTTACACAAACATCAAGAGTAGCTAAAATCTCCATCCAACCATGAGGTTCAAATTCTTCATCTAGGAATATTTGAGGCATATAGGCTGGATCTTGTACAGATCTAGCGATTCCTTGCCTTTGCTGCCATCCTTTCCTCTTATCCTCTTCCTTTTTTGCAGTTTGGCATATCCATAGATGAGTGTCTTCGTTCATCCACGATTGATCACTTGAACCTATACTATGAATCAACTGATTATCTTCCTCCTTATGAATCTGATTCCACTGTAAGGGGGGAACATCTTGATACGTATATGTGTGGAGGTTTATTCTTGTGGTGGTTCCTTCATGCTGTAGGTATACAACGTCTTTTCCCCAATCTTGCACTACCTTTAGTTGTCTCATGAAAGGTCTTCCAAGTATCATTTCATAATTGCTAGGCCTTTCAAATTGACATATCGCTAAGGTGTGCTTGAACTCAACTCTGCAAGTGGTAAAAACTACCCGTTCCAATAATCCCAAGGGTCTTTCAGTGTGTCCATCTGCCATTTGTATCTTCATGCGTGTTGGTCTTAAAGCTGGTTTTCCCCATTTCTCCCAGATTTCTCTAGTAGCAATTCCTACTCCAGCTCCAGAATCTAAGATGGCTTTAGTAGTGTAACCTCTATAGGTAATTGGAAGGCACGTGTTTCCTTCATCTCCCTCACTAAAATCTCCAACCTTGTGGATTGGGATTTTTACTGTGTTTACTTCATCAAACATCTCTTTTTCTTTCGCCTTGATCTCCAATTGGCTGGTTAGTTTCTCCTTCAAATGTGGTTTGACCTTCAACAGTTCTTCCAATGTCAGAGTGCAAGGGATTTTTACCTTTCTAAGGTGTTGTATGATGTCCAATGTTTTGAATGATGGGTTCGGTTCTTTTTTGCTTATCGAGGGAATGCAATATAATTCGGAATTATGTTCGTACTCTCCTGTGTAATTTGGCAAGACCTTTACACTGTCATTTTCTTTGTCACTTGGATCAATTGGTATTAATTCTTCTGAATTCAGTTCAGGTATGGAGTCTTCAATTTCACCTTCTACTTCTAGCTCCTCAAAGGGTGGTTCTATTCCTACAGTAGTTTTCATTATGTGTCTCACCTCTTTTGGTTTTTTCGGGGTCATTAGGGATGACACATTCTTGGAATTCTTTTTCGGGAATTCGTGAATTGGGTAGTTGAAGAATAGGTTTTTCTAAGGTCTGTTGGGCTACTTCAATTAATTTCTTGCATATCTCCAACCTTTCTTTTTCTAAGTCTCCTCGAGGATATTCTCTTTCATGTTGTTCGATGGTAGGTCCTGCTCTTATTCGTGCCTTGTACGCCTGAATCGACATGGCTAATTCTTCAGGCATGGGATCTGCTAAAACTGATCCTACCTCTTCTTTTTTATAATTTCCTTTTTTATTTTCTTCTTCAAATTTCTGTTTTTCTTTTTGATCTTGCTCATCTTTTTTCTTCTCCATCTGTTGCTGTAGCTTCTTTTCCTTTATCCGATCTCTACGGTCCTTCCATCTCTGTGTTCGTTTACTTGTAACACTTTTCTCAGGCTCTTCCGAGTCTTCAACTATTTGAGGTGTAGGTATGTTCATTTCTCTGTCACCTTGGTCATTTTCTTCAGTTTTGTTTGGGGTCTCTCTAGCTTTGGCTCTAGTTATTGCTTTCAATGGTGCAGTGTACTCCTTATCACTCCCTGATGAATCTATCACTTCTATCACGTTAATCTGCACGTTAGAGTTAACTTTGTTGGGGTTCTTCGCTGTGGTGGTGGTGGGTTTGGTAGTGTACATTCTCTGATATAATGATCACCTCTGCATCTATAACATGGTCCTCTAGGTACAGGCGGTCTGTTCATAGGATGGGGGGGTATGGGTACCTTGGGGGCTGTGTACATCAATGACACATAGTCCTACTCATATCCATAGGAACTATCTGGCACTTCCATGCCATAGGCATATGGTTCATACATTTGTCCATATTCTATCATAAAGCTCTCATAAGTGGAATAATCTCCTGGACTATGGTCATAAGATGGGTCGTATGATTTGTTACTAGCTAAGGGTGTGGCTGGTACTATTTCTCTCTCTGGGTTTTCTTCTTGTTGAGCTACTTTCACTGAGACAACATTCTGAGGATGGGGTGGTTGTTGTCCTAACACCGGTTGTGGTTGATTGTAACTTTGATAGGCATATGGTCGTGGTGCTAGTGTTTGCTGCTGATATGTGGGATATCTAAAGGCTTCACCTCCTTGATCTCTCTGAGGGTATCCGTAAGGTCTCATGACAGGTTGTACAGGTCTTGATTGCCTATTGTAAGGACAGTTTTCCGTGCCATGATTTGTATACTTTTGTTCTATGCTGCAATATTGTACAGGGCCCGGAATAGGTGGTCTATTGTAAGCATAAGCAGGTGGTGGGACTACTCCCCTAGTGCACAAATGAGAGGGATGATCACCTCCACAATGCATACATCTTCTAAGCATGGGCACTCTCATTGGGTTGTTGGGGTAGTTCCTCTGTCCTTGAACGTTCAACTTCTTTGCTACTAAGTCGGCTATTTCCTCTACATTGTTCTTAGGGTTTGATGTGCTCCTGGTTGAATCTTCACTTTTGATACTACCTTGAGGTATTTTCAGATCCTCGGCTAGGTTGTCTTCTAGGTCGATACATTCCTTCATACACTCTTACAAAGTTTGTACTCTTTTCACATATACTAGAGATCTCAATGATCCATTCACTAATCCTTCCAAAAACAATGACACCATTTTGTTTTGAGTAGGTCTCTCTTCCACTGTGCACCTATCCACATATTGTTTGAATCTTCTTGCTCCCAATCTCACTGATTCTGTAGGAGCTTGCTTAAAGCTATGGATCAATGAGGAAGAATTATTTTTAATCCCAGATTTAGTGAATTCTTCAATCATTTCTTGATAGACTTGTTCCATGTTTTGAAAATTATTAGGGTCTAATGGCTGGAACCAAGCTAAAGCTGTGTCCGTCAAAGTTAGACAAAAAGATTCATATTGGATCAAGAAGTCTTCCACTTGTTTGGCTCTGATTACTTGCTTAAATTCAGCTATATGATTGTAAGGTTCGCTAGAGCCATCATAGTGGTTTCTCATGCATTTGGCAACTTGAATTGGCCTTAATCTTCTTCCTCCTTCAGGCGGTCTAGGCATCACAGGGAAAACGGGTCTTCCAATGGGTATACCAGGTCCTCTTGCTACAGGTGGTCTAACTAGGGCAGGAATTCCATTCCATGGGTCGACAGGTGGTTGAGGCCGATAGTGGGGGTTATTTGCAGGCATAGCAAATTGTACGTGTGGTCTGACCGGAATATGTGTTTGTTGTGTTTGTCCCGACTGTTGGAATGAGTTATTCTGAGAGGTTCCATGTGGGTTTTGTGAAGTGGTGGCTTGATCCCTCGGGGGAAACACTGGAATGTTCTGATATTTCAACCCGGATCTTTCTGACTCTGTTAGGGGCCAATACCTTCTCTAGTTTTTGTCCAAATACGTGATGATGGTGGGGAAGTCAGGATCTTGTAACTCATAGACAATAACTGGATTAGGGGCTGCTTCCCATAATGAAGAGTGGGCTCTAAGGAGATTCTCCATTCCATTGATCAAATACACATCCATTAAGGAGTCATCTTGGGGAACCAGGTCTCCTCTCCAAACTCTAACAACAGTAGATCTCCCTCTAGGTGTGGTTACTTGCTCTTCATTCCCGTCTTCATTAAGGTTTGGGGCATTGTTTTCTTCCCCAAGTTCATTGATGTTTTCAGGATGTTCTGTAACAACATATTGGATATCCCTTTTATCCATATAAACTCCTCCTGCATACTTAACTGCTGGCCTAGGCACTATGTAAGCATCTGAAGCTTTCTTCAGTCTGGCCACTGATCGGTTTAGTCCATCTAGGTATATGGGTATCTCATGTTGATTGGTGGTCACATATTCTAAAGATGTCAGATATTCTCCCTCAATAATTGACATCATGCCAATCATTGGTACAGTGTTTTGCATATCCTTTGAAGCCATAGGAATTTCTTCCTCTAACTCACTAGAGGTTTCAGAATAATGTGAGTGGCTACTAGGTTTGGCTACACTTTCTACAGAAGAGATCACACTTCTTCGGCTTCCTAGGGTTCTCCCAGATCTCAGGTTCATCCACTTAAAAGCTTTGATCAGCCCTTGCCAACCTCTAGCTTCTAGAGCTCTTCACTATGGGTCAGAATTCTAGAAAAATTTGGTTGGGACAGGACTAACTGAGAGACCTCAAGTCACGATACTTGACCACAAAAAGTTCACAATACTCAACCTTTGACTCAGACGATACACGATATCTCCCAAACATGATACATGATACTTCACGGAAGAAGATATTTGATACTTGCATAAACACGATACTCGACACTCAGCAGACACGATACACGATAGTTGCCCAATATCGCGTACAAAACACGATACTCGATACGTGAGGAACTTGATACACGATACTTGTCAGGTATCGTGACCTGAGATCTTGTGATACACGATACACGATACACGATACACGATACACGATAGTCACCGAGAAAATGACCACGATACTCGATACACAATAGGTATCGCGAGGAAATTCAAGACGATACTCGATACTGGTCAGGTATTGGGGAAGTTATCTCCGCGATACACGATATCCAACAAGTATCGCGATCCAAAACTCACGATACTCGATACTCGACGAGTATCGCGACCTGAATTTCACGATACACGATATGCGATATTCAACAAGTATCGTGAGAAATTCTCAACGATACTCGATACTTATCATGTATCGTGAGATCCGATTCAACGATACCTGATACTTTTCAGGTATCGCGAAGAGAGCTCCACGATACACGATACTTAGCGAGGTTAGGTATCATGATACTCAACCACAGGAAATCACGATACTTAGGTATCGCGATACTCGACCGCGGGAGAAAACGATACTTGACACTTTTTCAATTTTTTGCAACTATTTTTTTGGATTTTAATTTCATACACATGTTCCTAGAGTGCATCTACCCTCCCCTCTTAGCCTGATTCATAAAAATACTTCTCTACCCCGGTATGGCCAACACGATACTTACCGCAGATCATTTAGCTAATTTACTTGATTTTGTTAGCTAAAATGGATGATAGAGCAATGTGCTCACCTTAGATGCTAGCCTTCAACTATTCACTCTCCTCCGCTAGCTCTGTGCAGCTCAAACACCTTCGTCTAAGATCGCGATAGTTGACTGTGAGCTCCCATGATACTTGTTTCGAAAACAAGTGACTTACAAAAGATAATTTTGGACTTTTATACTTTTGAATATTCCTACTCATTGAAAAAGAACGACAAGACAAGGATTGAAAGCTACTCTAACTACCTAACCTACTTCCTTACTCCTCCTACTCTACTCATTCCACTCACTTCCCTAGATTAATAACTCACTACACACACTTCAAGAGTGAGAAGTAGTAAGTACGGGTGAATGTGACTTACCAAAAAAGAGAAAATCACTACTCCTCTCGCTTCAATGCAAAAAGCTACTTACCATCACACGAATGCCTCGGTTTGATTCGACACTCCCCGGCAACGGCGCCAAAAATGTGCATACCTAAGAACCAACTTAGGGACTTGTGGAGAAGAGACTATACCTCAATCCCCCTCAAGTACATATAGTGGGGATTCACGTTTTAATTATCAATCCGATGAGTATCAAAACCTAGCCGAGTGTATGAGGACATGCATTCCAATGACGATCAATGCAAATGTGTTCCTCAAAGAGTGCAAACAAGGGAAAGGCTAATCCAAACAAGCTTCAACTGTCAGTTATGGTGTCGCGATACTTGGTGCAGCAGCCAACAGTAAATTGAGCTTTTCTCTCAACTCTCCAAATATAGTGAATAGCATATGTTTTTCGAAGCTCTCGAGAAGACGCATCCAATGGTTGTATTTTCACTCAATTCTGACGCGTCTGATTCAAGTTATGAGCAAACTACTGAGTCACGGGAATGATCTTTCTACACTTCAGCACTTCCTACACTTCACACACAGCTTAACCACAAAAAAGAAACACTTTCATGGATAGACAACACTTCTTAACACTCTTTTCAAGCAACCCACATGCATACAAGCTCACAAAGAAGATGATACAGAGAAGAGAAGACACAAATTCGAAATTCTGTGCTCTTGATTCTCACAATGGCAAAACGTGCTTACAAAGAGTCACAAATTGACTTATATACATGTGCCCTAAAAATGGTCCTTTCACACAAGAGACCGGCACTTTATTCACTAAAAGGCTAATTTGCTACTAATTTACATGGGTAAGCTTCTAATCTTCTGTGGGGATGCATCTAGAGGACTCCTCTAGTGCATTTACAACGGAAATTATGTTACAAGAATGGTTATAATACAAAAATTGGGCGTCCAAATCAGAAAAATTTTGGGGCCCTTCTTTTTCTCTGCCTTGTGTTCTCTTTGCTGTGCAACACTCTCCCCCTCTTTGTCTCTGTCGTCCCTTGACAGGCTTTACTTCTTGTCTTCAGCTTGTTTAAGAGGTTTGAATACACGCACCTAGTGGTCGAAGAAGCAGTAAGGACTGTCAGCGAATTTGTTATTTTATCCGATGTAAGTCCTTTGCTTCTGTTTTCCCCTTGATATCCCGTACATCACAAATTTGGGTTGCTGTATTCAGTTGGGTTGCCACGCACGCCACGAGTGACCCCTTTCTAGCTTTTGGTCCTCTAATTTGTCCTGGTTGCACACATCTGACCCTGTTGTATTGCTTTGAGCCTGTTCACTTTCGTTTCATCACACGCTGTCAGCGGGAGGATTATTACTTGCCAAGTATTGTCTTGCACTTCTTCATGGATACTTTCCTGGCCCTGGTTCCTCCTTTCCACCTACGTGCTTTTCCTTGCTGTGTGCCCCTGCAGGGCTCTGTGCAGAGATGGGTGTTGCGCCCCTACGGGGCTTCTTGTAGGGATGTATCTTCAAATATTATCTTTTTAGTGAAGCTTCTTTCTTTGTCTTCTCCTTTTCTTCTTTTTGCTTGATTCTCCCTCAACATATGTGCAGGTAGTGAGGTCAATTTTTGAAGCAAACTTTCTGAAAAAGGAATTTCTTCACTCAGAGAAGTGCTAGTGAAAGTTTTGATAAATGAAGACAATATATGTGTAAAGTTTGATCCATAACTGATATAAAGGTGTTCTTAGATCTGTGTAGATCAAACCTTTGGAGATTAAGAGGTCTCGAACAGTGGTATCAGAGCTGAAGGTGCAATACAAGTGAAGTAAAGGCATTGGAAGTCTCGACTGCTGCAGATATTGAAGTTCCTTCTAATTGAAGGTAGACAAGGACAAATTCTTGCAGATAACCTGCAGAAGTACAAAGCACGAGTTCAAAGGATCATAACAAGATTGAAGTTTCATATCAAAGGTAAACTTTACTATCATAAATCATAGTAATTGCAGATACAGAAGATCAAAAGATGGGAGAAAACTTGCATATTGATAAGCTAGATAGGGAGAACTATCCAGCTTGGTCCATGAGGATGGAGGCACACCTCATGAGCAAAGATTTGATGGCATTCATTACAGGAGAAGAAGAAAAGCCTGAGTTTGCAGATCCTAGTATTCCAACTAGGGAAGAGCTTGCAGATTTGAAGACTTGGATGAGAAAGGATGCTCAAGCTAGGAGCATCATTTACATGAATGTAAATGATTATCTTCTACCTCACATCAGAGGATTGGAAAGTGCAACAGATGTTTGGAATGCTTTGGAAGAGCATTTCCAAAATACAACCAAGTCAAGGAAGTCTTCATTATGGGTAGAGTTTACAACTTTTAAGAAGAAGAGTTCACAATCAATCTCTGATTATGTGGCAAGGATGAAGGATATTGCAGATAGCTTGGGAGCAGTAGATGAAGACATTGAAGAGGATAATTTGGTAAGGCAAATACTTACAGGTCTGAGAGGAGATGAGAAGTGGAAACCTTTCATATTGTCCATAGAATTGTCACTTGATCACTTTACTCTTGATCTTAATCAATTGCTAGGACACATGCTAACTTTTGAGCAGGACATTAAAGGAGACAATGATAGGAGTGCAAGTCAAGCTATGTACTCCAAGGACAAGAAAAAGAATGGCAAAGGGAAGCAGTCAACTGATGATGAAGGAACCTCAGTCAAGCTAACTTTACAAAAGGAAAGATGAACTTCAGAGGTAAAGGAAGTGGAGGTAAGAACAAAGATAATACTAAAGCTTGTTGGATTTGTGGCAGAACCAATCATTTGGCAAATGATTGTTGGTATAACAATCAAAATGGTGGAAGCAATAATGAGAGTTTTAATCAAAGAGGTAGAGGAGGCAGAAACCAAAGAGGCAATTTCAGAGGAAGAGGTGGTAGGACATCATATGCTAGAGGAGGTGGAAGAAGCTTTCAATCTCAGTCCTACAACAACAATTATTATAATTATGCAAAGAAGGATGATATGACTCTTATCTTGAATGCAACTCATGAATCAGTAGGAGAAGATCAAAGGGTGTTTTATATTGACTCAGGATGTAGCAATCATCTGAGTGTCAATATATCCTTGATGATTGATATGGAAGCAAAGGTGAATGGACATACAGTTCAAACAGGTGACAACACCAAGCATAAAGTGGAGAGCATTGGATCAGTGAAGACAAAGAGTGAAAGTACACTTTTGAGCAAAGTGTGAAGCTTGTCAATTAGGTAAAGCACACAAAAGTTCATACAATAAATCAGTATATAAGTATTCAAATATGCTTGAATTGGTTCATACAGATGTGTGGGATCCTTCAAGGGATTATAGCATAAATGGATCGAGATATTATGTGTTGTTTGTTGATGATGCAACCAGATGGATTACTTTATATGTAATCAAGGACAAATATGAAGTGTTCAAGACATTCAAGCATTATCATGCTTATGCAGAAACGATTACAGGACAAAAGCTCAAGAGGTTGAGATCAGATGGAGAGGGAGAGTATTTTTCGAAAGAGTTTGATGATTATTTGTGGAATGCAGGTATAAAAAGAAAAGTAACTTGCAGGTACTCCCCTCAACAAAATGGAGTTGCAGAAAGAAGAAATATAACTCTTGTAGAGTTTGCAAGAGCAATCATGAAGGAAAAGAATTGTCCAAATTACTTATGGGAAGAAGCTATCAACACTGCAACATACCTTGTGAATAGGTTACCTTGTAAAGCATTGGAGGGAAGAACTCCTTATGAAGCATGGTCGGGTAAGAAATGTGAAGAGATGGATAGGTATGTGCTTGAAGATGAAGAGGTGTTGCAAAATCCTTGATCTACCCCAGCCAAATGAACTCCAGGTTTATATGGTGGGCCCTTTTAGCTTGCCAATGGATGTATTAGACACCCTATGTACCTTGGAAGATCACTCTCAAAAAGATAGATCAAAATAGATAAGTTGGAGTTAGCTGAGAGGTGAAAACTTGCTATTCTTGGTTCATACACCTGTCCAGTGTTCTACATAATTCTCTGAGCACAGCAGCAATTAGCTTAATTCCTCTTGGGAAAGTCTAGGTAGCTTAAAGATCTAACTTTCAATAGTAATCTCATAAAAAATAATAAACCACACACTGAGAATGAGTTTTAACAAGTGATGACATCATCCCGATTTTCACGGGCTGCTACAGTTTGAGACCAGTGAGCCGCAAAATGAACATACCTCAAAATATAGGAATCCAATGATTATGAAACTTTGTATAGTTATACTAGACAGTAAGAGGAATCCAACAAGCTTTAAATCATTGAATTTGGATACGTAACCACTATGAAATGGCTCTGACAAGATGAGTGCAAAAGTCGGGTACCTGACAGAGAAGTGAAGATGAACAGACAGTGTTGACTTCAATTGAACATAACTGAAGATTGCAACATCCAAATGACATGAAAATTTATGAGCATATAGTAGACTTATAGAGCTAACTTTACAAGTTAAATCACTGAAAATCATGCACCAAGCTCAGAGAAACAATCTCTGAAATCGGACTGAGAAAACTGAGAGTAATGGCAGTGAGTAGTACACTTCACAAGAACATGGAAATATGAACTCAAATGATCATGAAAATAAAGTATATAACTTGTACAATACAATGACTTACTGATACATATGTGTGCCTTGTAATCACACCTTGATATGGCATAAAGCTCAACTCTTGGAGGTCTTCACATAGGTCTCTCTAACCACGACTAAAACTGCCATATATTTATAGTTGAGTTTGGGAGGCTAACTTCCCTCAATCACTCTCCAATCAATCAAGCCAATACTTACGCTTGTCATAGACTTGCTCCAACAGCTCCCCCTCAAGCCAAGTATGCTTGAGGTCTTCAATCTTCCAAGATTACCTGTAAACCAATCATAGCCTTGAGTTTGCAAAGCTTTGTACCATCCAATGCTTTGGTTAGAATATCTGCACATTGTTGATGAGTGGACACATATGATATTTGAATCTCTTTGCTTAGAACCTTCTCTCTTACATAGTGATAATGAACTTCAATATGTTTAGTCCTTTCATGAAACATAGGATTAGCAGCCGAATGAATAGAACTCATATTATCACAAAAAATAGTTGGAGTTCCAAACTCCAATCCAAGATCTTTGAATAATGTCTTCATCCACATAGCTTCCTGAGTAGCTATGGCAAGACCTCTGTATTCAGCTTCAGTAGAAGAGAGAGCAACTGTGGGTTGCTTCTTGGATGACCATGAAATAAGCTTTGAACCTGCAAAGGTAAGATAACCTGAAGTGCTCCCTCTTTCTTCCTTGGAGCCAGCCCAATCTGCATCAGAAAATAGCTTCAAACCTAAATCAGATACATAAGGATAATAAAGTCCTTCATTTATGGTTCCTTTGAGATACTTGAGAATCCTTTTGGCAGCATCCATATGTGGTTTCCTTGGTGTGTGCATAAATTGACTTAGCACACTCACACTGTAACATATATCTACTCTTGTCAATGTGGCATAGTTGAGACTACCCACTAGACTTTGATATGATGGGATGTCCTCTATGAGTTCACCTTCATGTGAGCTCAATTTGTGATTGACCTCCATTGGAGTACCTGCAATCTTACAATCTTGCATCTTGAATTTTGCCAACATGTCCTTAATGTACTTTCTTTGAGTGAGAAACAAACCATGATCTTTGTAGACAACTTCCAAACCTAGGAAGTAGGTAAGTGAACCCAAATCACTAATCTTGAACTCTTCTCTCATCTGATATTTGATCTTCTTCATACAATCTGCATCATTTCCTGTCAATATAATATCATCTACATATACACATAGGTAGATGATCTCACAATTACTCTTTTTAATAGAGAGTGAAGGATCTGCCTTGCTTGGTTGAAAGCCTTTGTCCTGCAAGAATGAAACAAGCCTGAAATTCCAAGCTCTTGGAGCTTGCTTGAGACCATAGAATGCTTTGTTAAGTTTACACACATAATCAGGATAAACTTGATTCTCAAAACCAGGTGGTTGTGCCATATATACCTCTTCTGTTATCCCACCATTCAAGAATGCATTCTTTACATCTAGTTGAAGTATCTTCCAATTCTTGGAAGAGGCAATACTAAGCAAAACCCTAATAGTAGGCATCTTTGCCACAGGAGAGAAGGTCTCCTCATAATCAATTCCCTGAGTTTGTGCAAAGCCTTTTGCTACAAGCCTTGCCTTATACCTGTTAATGGAACCATCAGAATTCTTCTTGAGTTTATAGACCCATCTTGAGCCTATTACCTTCATGGATGAAGTCTTGGGCACCAAATCCCAAGTGTTGTTTTCCTCAAGTGCTTCAATCTCTTCCTTCATTGCATGCTTCCATTTTGTTTTTGCTTTGGCCTCTTCAAATGATGATGGCTCCTCTTGGTTTATGTCCTGTGCTATGTAGATAGAATGTTTAGTTACTAATGAGGTGTCAAACCCATACCTTTCTGGTTTTTTCTTTTCCCTCATAGATCTTCTTAGGCCATCATGTGATGATTCTGCCTCATGTCCAAGTTCCTGCAATTTTGCTTTACCTTTAGACTTCCATGCTTTGATCTTTTCCATCTGAGATTCTTCATCATCCTCCGAGGTGTCTTGTCCTTCAATCTTTGGTTGTTCTCTACCATGAATTGTTTTCATCAAAAACTACATCTCTGCTTACCAAGAATCCTTTGTTGGTAGGGTTGTATAACCTGTAGCCCTTTTGATTGTTGTCATATCCAATAAATACACACCTTTCTGCCTTTGGATCCATCTTGCCTCTAACCTATGAAGGAACATGAGCAAAAGCAATACATCCAAAAGTTTTACAATGATCTAAGCTTGGTCTTCTTCCATTCCAAGCCTCATATGGAGTCATCCCATCAAGGGATTTTGAAGGCAACCTGTTAATCAAGTAAGTGGCTGTAGATACAGCCTCAGCCCATAAGTAATTAGGTAAATGCTTTTCATTTAACATAGACCTTGCAGCTTCAACAATTGTCCTATTCCTCCTTTCTGCCACTCCATTTTGCTCAGGAGTGTACCTTGTAGTTACCTCTCTTTTGATTCCTCTTTCTTGAAGAAAAGAATCAAGCTCATGGAAGAAGTATTCTCCCCCTCCATCTGACCTTAGCCTTTTTAGTGATTTACCTATTTGATTCTCCACAAGAGCCAAATATCTTTTGAAACATGAAAAAACTTCATCTCTGTGTTTCATAAAGAATAGGATAGTCCATCTGGTGCAATCATCAATAAAGGAGACATAATACCTTGATCCAGATATTGAAGCTTCCTTGCTAGGTCCCCATACATCTGTATGAACCAACTCCAAGAGATCTCCATGCATATGACCTTTCTTCATGAATGGTAACTTGTGAGACTTTCCAAATTGACATGCACTACACTTATAAATCATATGTTGTTTTGACAAATTAGGGAGTCCAAGTACACTTTGGTCCCTGCAAATTTGCTTTAATGATCTTTCACCAACATGTGCTAACCTTTTGTGCCATACTTCCAATTCTGTGAGTGTCTGACTACTATAATTAAAGAGAGCAATGTTTCTAGTGTCTTGTAATTCAAATGTGAACAATCTACCTGTCTTTTCACCTTTTGCAATTTTTCTGAATCCTTGACTTGGATCTTCAACAAATGCTCCTGCCTTTGTGAACCTGACTTGCAACCCTTTCTCTACTATCTGCCCAACACTTATCAAATTCTTTGTAATGGTAGGGACATAGAGTACCTTACTGAGTAGGTTGATGTTTCCATCACGTGCTTTGACATTGCCTATTTTATCCGCAAGATGTTTTGTATCATCTCCTGTTTGTACCTCATGCTTATTCCTTGGATCTTCTAAATCTGATAGGAGTGCCACATTTCCTGCCACATGATTTGAACAACCTGAATCTATGTAGAAAACATGCTCATCAGATTTACCTTGTGGCATAGCCATGTTCATGATCAATAATGAATCCTCTTTGTTTGAGTCTTCTGTGTAGTTATTGTAGTCTCTCCTTCCTTTGTAGCCTCCTTGATAGTTTGAATGATTGTAGTTGTTGTAGTTGCCATGATAATTGTTGAACCTTCCTCTTGAGTAGCCAAAACTTCCTCTATTGTATCCTCTTCCTCTTTGATTCCTGGAATTCCTAAAGCAATTTTCAGTTGTATGATTAGTTAGTTCACAAATAGAACATGAGTTGGAGTCTTGGGATCTCCCCCTGCCTTGCCTACCTCCTCTTCCTCTACCTCTGCCATGTCTTCCTCTACCTGTATAGTTAGCTTGATATGTACCTGCTTCATCATCCACTTTCTTTGCCTTTCCTTTGTTATCTTTGGACTTGCTTTTATCAGTGTATAAAGCTGAAGATTGATTACCTTTAGAGCTTTCTCCATTTTTGATAAGCTTTGCCTCTTAAGTAAGTAGTTGTCCAACGAGTGTATTGAAATCAGGTACATGCATGTCCATGTACAAATCCATAGTTATGGTGAATGCTTCCCACTTGTCATCTGCCTTCAAGCCATTGATGACCTGCCTTACAATTTGCTCTTCATCTATTACCTCTCCAATGCTTCCCAACTGATCTGCTATGTCCTTGAGCTTTGTGACAAAATCAATCACATTTTGTTTGGGAGCCTTCTTGAGAGTTGTGAAATCCAGCCATAGTTGATGCTTCCTAGCTTTGGTACTTGAAGAAAAGAAAGCTTCAAGTGCATCCCACACTTCCTAAGATGTCTTACAACTCCTAATGTGAGGCAACAAAAAATATGAGATAGAGTTGAGGCGATAAGACCTTGCAAGTGCATCCTTGGAGCACCATGTGCTCAATCTTTCTTGCTCTTCTTATGTTGGTTGACTTTTGTTCCTGAAACTTGGCATAACTTCATCTCCAGCCATAGAACCATATAAACTTCTACCTTGAAGATAAGCTTCCATTCTTAATGACCAAGCTGAGTAGTTACCTCTGTCCAATTTGTCAATTGATGAAGGAAATCCATCTGCCATGTTGTCCAATCTTGCTTTGATACCACTGTGAAGAGATGGATAGGTATGTGCTTGAAGATGAAGAGGTGTTGCAAAATCCTTGATCTACACCAGCCAAATGAACTCCAGGAGTATATGGTGGGCCCTTTTAGCTTTCCAATGGATGTATTAGACACCCTATGTACCTTGGAAGATCACTCTCAAAAAGATAGATCAAAACAGATGAGTTGGAGTTAGCTCAGAGGTGAAAACTTGCTATTCTTTGTTCATACACCTGTCCAGTGTTTTACATAATTCTTTGAGCACAGAAGCAATTAGCTTAATTCCTCTTGGGGAAGTCTAGTCAGTTTAAAGAGCTAACTTTCAATAGTAGTCTCATAAAAAATAATAAACCACACACTGAGAATGAGTTTTAACAAGTGATGACATCATCCCGATTTTCACGGGCTGCTACAGTTTGAGAACAGTGAGAAAAACAATGCACATAACGCAAACTATAGGAATCCAATGATTATGCAAATTTGTATGCTTATACTAGAGAGTACACTGAATCCAACAAGCTTTAAAGCATTGAATTTGGATAAGTAACCACTGCGAAATGGCTCTGACAAGATGAGTGAAAAAGTCAGGTACCTGACAGAGAAGTGAAGATGAACAGACACTGTTGACTTCAACTGAACATAACTGAAGATTGTAACATCCAAATGACATGAAAATTTATGAGCATATAGTAGACTTATAGAGATAACTTTACCAAGTTAAATAACTAAAAATTATGCACCAAGCTCAGAGAGAAAATCTCTGCAATCTGACTGAGAAAACTGAGAGTAATGGCAGTGAGTAGTACACTTCACAAGAACATGGGAATATGAACTCAAATGATCATGAAATTAAAGTATATTGCTTGTACAATACAATCAAGTACTGATACATATGTGTGCCTTGTAATCACACCTTGATATGGCATAAATCTCAGCTCTTGGAGGTCTTCACAAAGGTCTCTCTAACCAAGACTAAAACTGCCATCTATTTATTGTTGAGTTTGGGAGGCTAACTTCCCTCAATAACTCTCCAATCAATCAATGATTGATTTGATTCTCTACCTACCACAAATCATGAACTCGTGGCTCCTGTTTCCGTTTTTTATCAAGTGGACTCAACCACTTAAGATTCTCTTACTTTTACATTAAGTAAACTCTTCAAAAAATTACAAGAGGTAGTTCACAAGTGAACTTTACATAGTCTTCTTTTTAAAGCTTCTTCTAAGTCTTTGTGAGACTCAAGCCAATAGTTAGGCCTTTCATAGACTAGCTCCAACAGCTCCCCCTCAAGCCAAGTATGCTTGAGGTCTTCAATCTTCCAAGATTACCTGTAAACCAATCATAGCCTTGAATTTGCAAAGCTTTGTACCATCCAATGCTTTGGTTAGAATATCTGCACATTGTTGATGAGTGGACACATATTATATTTGAATCTCTTTGCTTAGAACCTTCTCTCTTACATAGTGATAATGAACTTCAATATGTTTAGTCCTTGCATGAAAAATAGGATTAGCAGCCAAATGAATAGAACTCATATTGTCACCAAAAGTAGTTGGAGTTCCAAACTCCAATCCAAGATCTTTGAATAATGTCTTCATCCACATAGCTTCCTGAGAAGCTATGGCAAGACCTCTGTATTTAGCTTCAGTAGAAGAGAGAGCAACTGTGGGTTGCTTCTTGGATGACCATGAAATAAGCTTTGAACCTGCAAAGGTAAGATAACCTGAAGTGCTCCTTCTATCTTCCTTGGAGCCAGCCCAATCTGCATCAGAAAATAGCTTCAAACCTAAATCAGATACATAAGGATAATAAAGTCCTTCATTTATGGTTCCTTTGAGATACTTGAGAATCCTTTTGGCAGCATCCATATGTGGTTTCCTTGGTGTGTGCATAAATTGACTTAGCAAACTCACACTGTAACATATATCTACTCTTGTCAATGTGGCATAGTTGAGACTACCCACTAGACTTTGATATGATGTGATGTCCTCTATGAGTTCACCTTCATGTGAGCTCAATTTGTGATTGACCTCCATTGGAGTACCTGCAATCTTACAATCTTGCATCTTGAATTTTGCCAACATGTGCTTAATGTACTTTCTTTGAGTGAGAAACAAACCATGATCTTTGTAGACAACTTCCAAACCTAGGAAGTAGGTAAGTGAACCCAAATCACTAATCTTGAACTCTTCTCTCATCTGATCTTTGATCTTCTTCATACCATCTACATCATTTCCTGTCAATATAATATCATCTACATATACACATAGGTAGATGATCTCAGAATTACTCTGTTTAATAAAGAGTGAAGGATCTGCCTTGCTTGGTTGAAAGCCTTTGTCCTGCAAGAATGAAACAAGCCTGAAACTCCAAGCTCTTGGAGCTTTCTTGAGACCATACAATGCTTTGTTAAGTTTACACACATAATCAGAATAAACTTGATTCTCAAAACCAGGTGGTTGTGCCATATATACCTCTTCTGTTATCCAACCATTCAAGAATGCATTCTTTACATCTAGTTGAAGTATCTTCCAATTCTTGGAAGAGGCAATACTAAGCAAAACCCTAATAGTAGGCATCTTTGCCACAGGAGAGAAGGTCTCCTCATAATCAATTCCTTGAGTTTGTGCAAAGCCTTTTGCTACAAGCCTTGCCTTATACCTGTTAATGGAACCATCAGAATTCTTCTTGAGTTTATAGACCCATCTTGAGCCTATTACCTTCATGGATGAAGTCTTGGGCACCAAATCCCAAGTGTTGTTTTCCTCAAGTGCTTCAATCTCTTCCTTCATTGCATGCTTCCATTCTGTTTTTGCTTTGGCCTCTTCAAATGATGATGGCTCCTCTTGGTTTATGTCCTGTGCTATGTAGATAGAATGTTTAGTTACTAATGAGGTGTCAAACCCATACCTTTCTGGTTTTTTCTTTTCCCTCATAGATCTTCTTAGGCCATCATGTGATGATTCTACCTCATGTCCAACTTCCTGCAATTTTGCTTTACCTTTAGACTTCCATGCTTTGATCTTTTCCATCTGAGATTCTTCATCATCCTCCGAGGTGTCTTGTTCTTCAATCTTTGGTCGTTCTCTACCAAGCTTTGGAAAATCTTCTTCAAGATTGTATGGTAAATTGACCTTCTTGCATGAATCTTCATACCATGAATTGTTTTCATCAAAAACTACATCTATGCTTACCAAGAATCCTTTTTTGGTAGGGTTGTATAACCTGTAGCCCTTCTGATTGTTGTCATATCTAATAAATACACACCTTTCTACCTTTGGATCCATCTTGCCTCTAACCTGTGAAGGAACATGAGCAAAAGCAATACATCCAAAAATTTTACAATGATCTAAGCTTGGTCTTCTTCCATTCCAAGCCTCATATGGAGTCATCCCATCAAGGGATTTTGAAGGCAACCTGTTAATCAAGTAAGTGGCTGTAGATACAACCTCAGCCCATAAGTAATTAGGTAAATGCTTTTCATTTAACATAGACCTTGCAGCTTCAACAATTGTCCTATTCCTCCTTTCTGCCACTCCATTTTGCTCAGGAGTGTACCTTGTAGTTACCTCTCTTTTGATTCCTCTTTCTTGAAGAAAAGAATCAAACTCATGGGAGAAGTATTCTCCCCCTCCATCTGACCTTAGCCTTTTTAGTGATTTACCTGTTTGATTCTCCACAAGAGCCAAATATCTTTTGAAACATGAAAAACTTCATCTTTGTGTTTGATAGAGAATAGGATAGTCCATCTGGTGCAATCATCAATAAAGGAGACATAATACCTTGATCCAGATATTGAAGCTTCCTTACTAGGTCCCCATACATCTGTATGAACCAACTCCAAGAGATCTCCATGCATATAACCTTTCTTCATGAATGGTAACCTGTGAGAATTTCCAAATTGACATGCACTACACTTATAAATCATATGTTGTTTTGACAAATTAGGGAGTCCAAGTACACTTTGGTCCCTACAGATTTGCTTTAATGACCTTTCACTAATATGTGCTAACCTTTTGTGCCATAGTTCCAATTCTGTGAGTGTCTGACTACCATAATTAAAGAGAGCAATGTTTCTAGTGTCCTGTAATTCAAATGTGAACAATCTACCTGTCTTTTCACCTTTTGCAATTTTTCTGAATCCTTGACTTGGATCTTCAACAAATGCTCCTGCCTTTGTGAACCTGACTTGCAACCCTTTCTCTACTATCTGCCCAACACTTATCAAATTCTTTGTAATGGTAGGGACATAGAGTACCTTACTGAGTAGGTTGATGTTTCCATCAGGTGCTTTGACATTGCCTATTTTCTCCACAGGATGTTTTGTATCATCTCTTATTTGTACCTCATGCTTATTCATTGGATCTTCTAAATCTGATAGGAGTGCCACATTTCCTGCCACATGATTTGAACAACCTGAATCTATGTAGAAAACATGCTCATCAGATTTACGTTGTGGCATAGCCATGTTCATGATCAATAATGAATCCTCTTTGTTTGAGTCCTCTGTGTAGTTATTGTAGTCTCTCCTTCCTTTGTAGCCTCCTTGATAGTTTGAATGATTGTAGTTGTTGTAGTTCCCATGTTAATTTTTGAACCTTCCTCTTGAGTAGCCATAACTTCCTCTATTGTATCCTCTTCCTCTTTGATTCTTGGAATTCCTAAAGCAATTTTCAGATGTATGATTAGTTAGTCCACAAATAGAACATGAGTTGGAGTCTTGGGATCTCCCCTTGCCTTGTCTACCTCCTCTTCCTCTACCTCTGCCATGTCTTCCTCTACCTGCATAGTTAGCTTGATATGTACCTGCTTCATCATCCACTTTCTTTGCCTTTCCTTTGTTATCTTTGGACTTGCTTTTATCAGTGTATAAAGCTGAAGATTGATTACCTTTAGAGCCTTCTCCATTTTTGATAAGCTTTGCCTCTTGAGTAAGTAGTTGTCCAATGAGTGTATTGAAATCAGGTACATGCATGTCCATGTACAAAGCTGTGGTGAATGCTTCCCACTTGTCATCTGCCTTCAACATTGATGACCTGCCTTACAATTTTCTCTTCATCTATTACCTCTCCAATGCTTCCCAACTAATCTGCTATGTCCTTGAGCTTTGTGACAAAATCAGTCACATTTTGTTTGGGAGCCTTCTTGAGAGTTGTGAAATCCAGCCATAGTTGATGCTTCCTAGCTTTGGTACTTGAAGAAAAGAAAGCTTCAAGTGCATCCCACACTTCCTGAGATGTCTTACAACTCCTAATGTGAGGCAACAAAAAATCTGAGATAGAGTTGAGGAGGTAAGACCTTGTAAGTGCATCCTTGGAGCACCATGTGCTCAATCTTTCTTGCTCTTCTTGTGTTGGTTGACTTTTGTTCCTGAAACTTGGCATAACTTCATCTCCAACCACATAACCATATAAACTTCTACCTTGAAGATAAGCTTCCATTCTTAATGACCAAGCTGAGTAGTTACCTCTGTCCAATTTGTCAATTGATGAAGGAAATCCATCTGCCATGTTGTCCAACCTTGCTGTGATACCACTGTGAAGAGATGGATAGGTATGTGCTTGAAGATGAAGAGGTGTTGCAAAATCCTTGAACTACACCAGCCAAATGAACTCCAGGAGTATATGGTGGGCCCTTTTAGCTTTCCAATGGATGTATTAGACACCCTATGTACCTTGGAAGATCACTCTCAAAAAGATAGATCAAAACAGATAAGTTGGAGTTAGCTCAGAGGTGAAAACTTGCTATTCTTGGTTCATACACCTGTCCAATGTTTTACATAATTCTCTGAGCACAGAAGCAATTAGCTTAATTCCTCTTGGGGAAGTCTAGGTAGCCTAAAGAGCTAACTTTCAATAGTAATCTCATAAAAAATAATAAGCCACACACTGAGAATGAGTTTTGACAAGTGATGACATCATCCCGATTTTCACGGGCTGCTATAGTTTGAGACTAGTGAGCAATAAAATAATCATAACTCAAAATGTAGGAATTCAATGATTATGAAAATTTGTATGGTTATACTAGTCCGTAAGCTGAATCCAACAAGCTTTAAATCATTGAATGTGGATACGTAACCACTGAGAAATGGCTCTGACAAGATGAGTGAAAAAGTCGGGTACCTGACAGAGAAGTGAAGATGAACAGACACTGTTGACTTCACTTGAACATAACTGAAGATTGCAACATCCAAATGACATGAAAATTTATGAGCTTATAGTAGACTTGTAGCGCTAACTTTAACAAGTTAAATCATTGAAAGTGATACACCAAGCTCAGAGAAACAATCTCTGCAATCTGACTGAGAAAACTGAGAGTAATGGCAGTGAGTAGTACACTTCACAAGAACATGGAAATATGAACTCAAATGATCATGAAAATAAAGTATATTGCTTGTACAATACAATGACTTACTGATACATATGTGTGCCTTGTAATCACACCTTGATATGGCATAAAGCTCAGCTCTTGGAGGTCTTCACATAGGTCTCTCTAACCACGACTAAAACTGCCATCTATTTATAGTTGAGTTTGGGAGGCTAACTTCCCTCAATCACTCTCCAATCAATCAATGATTGATTTGATTCTCTACCTACCACAAATCATGAATTCGTGTTTCCTCTTTCCATTTTTGATCAAGTGGACTCAACCACTTAAGATTCTCTTATTTTTACATTAAGTAAACTCTTCAAAAAATTACAAGAGGTAGTTCACAAGTGAACTTTACATAGTCTTCTTTTTCAAGCTTCTTCTAAGACTTTGTGAGACTCAAGCCAATACTTAGGCTTGTCATAGACTTGCTCCAACAAGAAACCTACTCTTGATCATTGTAAGGTATTTGGATGTTTAGCATATGCTTATGTTCCTTCACAATTGAGACATAAGCTAGAACCCAAAGTAGAGAAGTATGTGTTTATTGGGTATGATGATAGACAGATGGATTACAGATTGTGGATTCCATCTACAAGGCAATTTCTTGTTACCAAAGATGTTACATTTGATGAGCAAAGCACATGGTATACAGGGTCAACAAATGAGTATGCAGATGTTAAAGAAATACAAAGAAAAGGGAAGACAAAAGTAAGTGTGTATGAAGAAGATATTGATGATGTTGATTGTAAAAGTAAATTGCATGATAATGTTGAGGATGGGCTAAGATTTGATCCAGAATCAAGTGTGGCTGAGACTTCAAGAAGTGCAGAGGTCAGAAGATCCTCAAGGGAAAGGAAAGAGCCTATCAGGTATAGCTATGATACATCTTTCTTAGCAACAAAAGATTATGCTTACATTGTGAAGATAGAAGAGGATCCAATCACATATGAAGAAGCTAAAGGTAAACAGAATTGGGAGAAGGCAATGCAAGAAGAGTATGATGCTCTACTTGAAAATGAAACATGGGAGTTAGTGCCAAGACCAAAGAATCAGAAGGTCATTGGATGTAAGTGGGTGTATAAAACAAAAAGGTTTGCAGATGGTAAGGTGTCTAGATACAAGGCTAGACTTGTGGTCAAAGGTTATGCCCAAACTTATGGGGTAGATTATGATGAAACCTTTAGTCCTGTTGCTAAGATGTCTACAATTAGATCATTGATTGCTATTGCTGCTTGTAAAGGATGGAAGTTATCACAATTAGATGTGAAGAATGCATTTCTGAATGGGTATATTGCAGATGAAGTGTATATGGAGCAACCAGAAGGCTTCATGGATTCAATTGGATCAAATTATGTGTGTAAGCTCAAGAGAGTTTTGTATGGGTTGAAGCAGGCTCCAAGAGCATGGAATTATAGGCTTGTTAAGTTCTTGAATGAATGTGGATTTCAAGCTTCAAAGGCAGATAGTAGCTTGCTAGTGAAGGCAAGTGAAAATGGATACATATACATGTGTATTTATGTTGATGATATTATTGTCACAGGTACAGATGCTCAAGGAATCAATGAGCTTAAGAAACAAATAGAGAAGGAGTTTAAGATAAGTGATTTGGGAAACTTATCTTATTTCTTAGGAATGCAGATTGTATATACTCAACATGGAGTATATGTTACACAAGAGAGGTACTTGAAGAATCTTCTGGTCAAATTTAACATGGAAGATTGCAGGCCTTCAAGCACACCATTGGAGGTAAACCATAACTTGAGCAGGTATGGAGGTGAAGAATTCAGTGACATGAAGAAATATCAGAGTTTGGTAGGTAGTTTAATCTATGCTACCTTGACAAGGCCAGATCTATCATATGCAGTAGGTGTGTTATCACAATTTATGCATTGTCCAAAGAAGACTCATTGGATTGCAGATCAAAGGGTACTCAGATATATCAAAGGAACCCTAAGTGAAGGTCTGTATTATGGATTTACTTCTGACACAAGAATCAAAGTGTTTAGTGATGCAGATTGGGCAGGTGATTCAGATGATAGAAGATCTATTCATGGGTATCTTTGTTATATTGGAGATAAGTTAGTTTCTTGGTGCTCAAAGAAGCAACATACAGTTGCTTTGTCATCTACAGAAGCTGAGTATAAAGGAATGGTAGAGGCTGCAAAAGAAGTGATACGGTTAAAGACCTTGTTGAAGAGTTTTGGAACTGATCAGAGTACTCCAATTATTTTTGGAGACAATATGAGTTCATTGTATTTGGTAGGTGTTTTTCATGCCAGGACTAAGCATATAGAGATTCAGTATCGTTTCTTGAGGGAAAAGGTACTTGATAAAGAGATTGAAGTGATGTATACTCCAACAAAAGAGCAAGTTGTAGATATGATGACAAAAAGCTTGGATGGACCTAAGCTACAGAGATTCAAAGAGATGGCAGGAGTGAAGAAGGATGGAATAATCACAATTAGTGATTGAGGGGGAGCTGTTGGAACAAACCAATCACAAATTGATGATTATAAAGAGTTTGGAGCAAGCTTATGATCAGATTGAAGTGGAAGAAGACACTTGAGAAAGTGAAGAGATCTCAAAAGTGAAGTTTGTATACATATGTACATTATAGGTGGAAATTCTTGTAGTCTGAGTATAGATAATCCTTAGGATGATAAGGAGTAATGTAATAGACGCGGGATAAGTCTAAAACTATATGTATATAAGTCAATGATGTAAAGAAATACATGAGGAGAGTCATTAGAAGAAAAGTGTCATAGA
>CM035431.1:48061947-48091947 GCA_020310875.1 Ceratopteris richardii
GAAGCAATTTTGGGGTGTCTTTTGGAGCCATTTTGGAGTACTTTCGCACAGATTTCTCTTCACACAGGTCCAAGAACATCAAGAAGAGTTTTCTTTGTACTTCTTTGACAATAGATATCAACCTTTGGGGCTGCATTTTCATCACACTCATAAAACTATAGGTTTCTCGAAAGATTTTTCAATTTTGGTGGGAGTAGCTACTGCAAATTTATGCAGGTTTTTGAGCCTAAAACATTAGAGTTGGCAGAGATTTGCAGGCATTGTTGGCTAGTTTTTGGGCTATGCATTTAGCCTTTTAGTATCATTTTACTACATATATTGAGCACATACACACCATGTACACTTTTTTGGATACCGCTTATGTACGTCCATGAACGTCCATGTGGTCATTGATATAGCGGTTGTATTTTTTGCATAAAGCCTTTTCCATTTGATAAAGAGGGTTGTGGTGATGTTTTCTTAACTAGGAGACATCGAGATGTTAGGGTCTCTTTGGTGATGTAGGTGGAAGACTTACCAAGCCTCACCATAGGAGATGTATGATAGTTGTTCATAGGTGCTTGATAAGCCTAGTTGGCTTCTATTGGGTAAATGATTACATGCAGTGGAGTTAGTGATTCACCATGCACGTAAACATGTCAGTACTTGCAAGTTTATGATATTTTGACACTAGTCATATGCTCATTTTGTAGAGGATACTCTGGCAAAATTTTTCAAGATTCTTGGTTTAGTCAACTATATAGTGGTCGATTTACTCCTTGGTATACTTATTCATTGGTGTTTGGACTCTTCTAGGTCCATTATGATTCTATTCAGTTCTCTACAATCATGGCATGAGAGGTCTTAGGCACATCTGGTGGATCAGGGTCTAGTGCTAGTGTTCCGAGGAGGAGCTATAACTTGTAGGCGAAAGACCATTTTGAGATCCAAAAAATTGATGGCATGAACTTTTCTCTATGGAAGAATCAGATTAATGATTGCTGATTCAAAGGAGGCAATGGAAGCCAGTAAATTGGATTTCAAAGAAGCATGCTAACATGGATGAATATGATTGGGATGAGTTAGATGAAATGGCGAGGTCTACCATTTGGTTGCACCAGGCAGATAATGTTTACTTTACAGTATTAGACTGTGAGAGTGCAGAGGAGCTTTGGAAGAAGTTATGCAATACATATGAAAAAGAGACGGCATCAAATAAAGTGTATCTGATGAGAAAATTATATTACCTTTGCATGAAGGATACAGATAGTGTTGTTGCTCATCTAAATGAGTTTGATGTTTTATTCTCCCAATTATAGGCTCAAAAAATGGATATGGATAATGAAGTGAAAGCAGTATTATTGTTATGCACCATGCCATCATCATGGGATACGTTTTGCATGGTTATTAGCAATAGTGCACCTGGTGGTAAACTCATCTATGATGACATATTTGGAGCACTCTTGAGTAAGGAGATTCATAGAAAATCTATGGTTGGCACTCAGAGTGGCACTCAGAGTGGATATTGAATCCATTATTTTCATGAGAAAGGACATATGAAGAAAGACTGTTATGCACCAAAGAATGCTAAAGGTGAAGGATAGAATATTGATGGGCATGTTAAACAGTTACCTGCACCATCTACTTCGATTGTGAAGATTGAAGAAATGAATGCTATTTCTGATGATGTTGATGTGTTGACACTTGATAGTATTGTGCCAACTGAGGCTCTTATGGCTTATTCTCTTTCCCACACGCGGCTGCTAAATTCTGGTGTTTCTTTCCATGTCACACCACATAGAGAATGGTTCTCTAATTATCCAGCAAAGTCTCTTGGTACCGTGAGACTTGGTGACTCTTACTATTGTGACATTGTGGAGATTGGAGATGTGGTTGTGCAGTTCAGTGATGGTTCAAAATTTACTATGCATAATGTATGCCATGTACCTCAGTTATCATGTAGTTTGCTGTAAGTTGGTCAACTTGATGACCTTGGTTACAAGGTGGTCTTCTATGCTCAGTCTTTTTGTATATCAAAGGGCAATATGGTTATTACAAAAGGAAGAAAAGTTGGCTCACTTTATCCTTTATTTGTATCACAAAAAGAATACTTGTTAGCTCTTACTAAACAGCCTATGGCTTGTATTTGGCATGGTCATTTGGGCCATATATCTCATAGTGGAATGGAAAATCTTTCTCGTTCTAGCTACTTGGCTGTGTTATCTTTCTCTGATTTTTCATTTTGTGAGCATTGTCAATATGGAAAGCAAACCAAAAATGTGCATAGAATGCACATTGAATCTTCAATTCAGCCTTTAGATCTCGTTCATACATATGTGTGTGGTCCTATGCCCACTAGGTCCTTAGGTGGTTCTCTTTACTTTGTCACTTTCATAGATAATGCTACTAGAAAAGTCTAGGTATATCCTATCAAATCGAAGGATGATGTATTCCCTACTTTTAGAAAATGGCTTGCTTCAGTTGAGACTGGAAAAGGAACTAAGCTTAAGGCTTTACACTCAAATAATGGGGGTTAGTATACCTCACATGAATTCAACCTTTTGTGTCAGTCTAGAGGGATTCGTAGAGAGTTTACAGCTCCTTATACCTGAGTACAGAATGAATAGAACTATTCAAGATAGAGTAGTTTCTATGTTGCATCATGCAAACCTCTCACAAGGCTTTTGGGCAGAAGCAGTATTGATTGCAATTCATGTGATTAGACTTTTATCTAGTACTGCCAAAGGTCTGAAACTGCCACAAGAGTTATGGACAAGGAAGCCACCATATTATGATCATCTTTGAGTTTTTGGGTGTGAAGCATATGTTCATGTACCCAAGAGTCTTAGAAAAAATTTGGACCATAAGTCAAAGAAATGCATTTTTCTTGGATATGGTCGAGAAGGACAATTTGGATATCGCTTATAGGATCTTGAAACACGGTCAGTGATCAAAAGTAGTGATGTCATTTTTGTTGGTGCAGAGCAATCAACAATTGAAGTTTTGGAAGTCAAAGAATGAAGACAAGATCAAGTTTGGAAGCATAGAAGGAGTTTATATTCAGGAGTTGAAAGATATGTACACATATGTACATTAGTTCAGATATAGGTCACTTATACTTTTGAATAATCATAAGTTTGTAAATATTTGCCTATAAATACTATGGAAAATGTCGGGACAAGTATGAGAGAGTATGAGAATAGAGTAGTCAGAAGTTATATGCTTTTTTTAGCCATCCTAGAAGTGAGTTAAGACTCTCTCATCACTTAGATGTAAAATTCTCAGAAATGAAGAAAATGTTGCGCCCGATGTTTCTGAGTTTTCTCCTTCTGTGTTAGATCTTTTGTGAAATGCTTTTGTACAAGTCTAAGTCTATAGGTTATTGACTTTTGTAAAAATTTTTAGCTTCCAATTGTGATCAGGTTGAGAGAATTATGTATAGGAACATTCGTATGTGAAGAAGTGTTCACTGGTTCCTAAAACAGGCACAAAATTTGAAGTCAATGATTTGATCAGTTCTCCTTCCACAGTTTAAAGTTTTAAGCAAGCAAGTACTTAATCTTTAAGATGGAAGGTAAGCTATTTGTGGATAAAAGCATTTGTTTAAACGGGTTCTAGTCTTGGAGAACCATGTCTTAGAAGTTGCAGGTGTCAAAATTGAGTCTACAGGGAGACAGTTTTAGACATAGGTAAATTGTTGAGTTAATTTCTCAAGTTATACTAAATCTTTTGGAGTGATTCAACTTGGAGAAGGTGCATAATCTATAGGTGACATCTTGTACAAAGTTTTATCAAAAACTTTACACATTTGATAAGTCAATGAGAGAGATATGTTCAGCAAACTTTCTGTAGAATCATTCTCTTCACAGATTTTCCAAAATCCTTATAATTGAGTATTGATCCTCCAAATTGGTGAAGGTTTTGACTTACTCTTGATATAGAGGTGTTCTAATTTCAAGAGTAGGTTGTTCTTTTGGAGATTAACACTCTCCATCAGTGGTATCAAAGCCAGGTTGTATCAAAATTGAGGAAAGGAAGACTCCGACTGCTGCAGACATACAAAATTCAACATCTGAAGGTTCAAAAGGTGAAAGCTTGAGGGCAAAGCTTGAGAAGGAGGTCATACGACACCAAGGAAGACAAAAGGAGTGTCATTCAAAGTAAAGGTAACCTTATACTTTATAAAGATTGAAGAATTCAATATACAGGTGAAGAAAAGATGGGAGATTCTCTTCAGATAGAGAAATTGGATAGAGAGAACTATCCTGCATGGTCAATGAGGATGGAAGCTCATCTAATGAGCAAAGACTTGATAGCCTACATAACAGGTGAAGAAGAAAAGACTCAATTCAGAGATCCTAGTGTTCCAACTAGGGAGGAATTATCAGATTTGAAGAATTGGATGAAGAGAGATGCTCAAGCTAGGAGCATTATCTATATGGCAATCAATGACTACTTGCTACCTCACATTAGAGGTCTTGAAAGTGCAAGTGATATATGGAATGCTTTGGAGGAGCATTTCCAAAACACCACAAAGTCAAGGAAAGCATCTTTGTGGGCAGAATTCATTACATTCAAGAAGAAAGCCTCTCAATCCATTTCAGATTATGTAACAAGGATGAAGAACATTGCAGATGCATTAAGAGCTGTTGATGAAAACATTGAGGAGGATAAATTGGTAAGGCAAATCCTCACAGGTTTGAGAGGTGATGACAAATGGAAACCATTCATTCTATCTACTGAATTATCACTTGATCATTTTACTCCTGACTTAAATCAGTTGCTAGGACACATGTTAACCTTTGAGTAGGATGTGAAAGGTGAAGGTGACAAGAGTACAGGTCATGCAATGTACTCAAAAGACAAGAAGAAAAAGAGCAAAGGGAAGCAACAAGCAAATGAAGATGAAGGCACAACTAGTGAAGCCAACTTCCTAAGAGGAAGAGGAGGTAGCAAAGGTAGAGGAAGAGGCAGGAATAATAAAGATGGAGTCAAAGCTTGCTGGATTTGTGGTAAGACAAATCATTTAGCTAATGGTTGTTGGCATAATAATTAGAGTAATGGTGGATATAATCAGAATTTTAATTCAAGAGGAAGAGGTGGCAGAAATCAAAGAGGTAACTTCAAAGGAAGAGGTAGTAGGGGTTACTTTGGAAGAAATGCAGGTAGAGGATTCCAAAGTCAACAATATAATAATACCTACTACAATTATGCTTCAAACTAGAAGGAGGATTCAACATTGATAATGAATGAAACTTGTGAAAGGCAAAGTGAAGACCAAAGAGTCTTCTACATTGACTCAGGGTGTAGAAATCATCTGAGTGGTAACATAGCATTGATGACTGATTTGGAAAATAAGGTATCTAATCATGTTGTTCAAACAGGTGACAATACAAAGCACAATGTGAAGTCAATTTTATCAGTGAAGGCTATGGATGGTAGTACTACCTGAGTAAGGTCTTGTGAAGTCTTGTACTCTCCTGGTTGTTCAAATAGGCTAAGGATGGTAGTACTCTCCTGAGTAAGGTCTTGTATGTTCCTACAATTCCTAAGAATTTGATAAGTGTAGGACAAATTGTTGAAAAAGGTTATGAAGTTAGATTCACTAATGAAGGAGTGTTTGTGGAAGACCCTAGCAATGGGTATAAACAGATTGTTTCAGGGAAGAAAGAAGGAAGGTTGTTCACATTGAAGATTCAAGGTAATGTTGGTCATGCCTTGTTCACTTATGGAGGACATAAGATCTCTGAGTTAGATCTTTGGCACAAGAGGCTTGGACACTTCAATGAAAGAGGTATCAAAGATATGATTAACAATGGTTCAGTGCTTGGATTGCCTAATGTCGCACGTCAACATATGACATACAGATGTGAGGCATGTCAATTAGGTAAGGCTCATAAGCAATCTTACTCCAAGCATGGTTTCATGTATTAAGAGAAGCTTAAGTTGGTACATACAGATGTGTGGGGACCATCAAAGGATTTCAATATCAATTATGTTGATGATGCTACCAGATGGATCACTATCTATGTGATCAAAGATAAGTCAGAAGTGTTTAATACATTTAAACACTATCATGCATATGCAGAAAGAATTACAGGTCATAAATTGAAGAGACTAAGGTCAGATGGAGGGGGAGAGTATTTCTCTAATGAGTTCAGTGATTACTTGTGGAATGCAGGTATAAAAAGGGAAATTACTTGCAGGTACTCTCCTCAACAAAATGGTGTAGCAGAGAGAAGAAATAGAACTCTTGTTGAGTTTGCAAGATCCATGATGAAGGAGAAAAATTGCCCAAATTATTTGTGGGCTGAGGCTGTAAATACAACTACTTATTTGGTTAATAGGCTACCATGTAAAGCCTTGTAGGGTATGACACCATATGAGGCATGGTGGGGTAAGAGACCTACCTTAGATCATTGCAAAGTATTTGGATGTTTGGCATATGCATATGTGCCATCACAATTAAGACACAAATTGGAACCTAAAGCTGAAAAATATGTATTCATTGGTTATTGATGACAAGCAGATGGGTTATAGATTGTGGAGTCCATCCACAAAGCAATTTATTGTGTCTAAAGGATGTTACATTTGATGAGCAAGGTACTTGGTATGCAGGTACAATCAATATTAATACAGGTGATGAAGAAGTTATGAGTCAAAAGAAGGGTAAATCAAAAGTTCAGATATTTGATGAAGAGGAGAATAATGAAGTGTAGGATGAAGTTGAACAAATGCCAAGATTTGATCCTGAGTGTGAAGAACCAAAAACCTCAAGGAGTGGAGAACTTAGAAGGTCATCAAGACACAAGTGGCAACCTACAAGGTATAGTTATGATACTTCTTTTTTGGCTTCCAAAGATTATGCTTACATGATAAAAGCAGATGAAGACCCTTCCACATATGAAGAGGCAAAAGGTAAGGAAAATTGGGAGAGAGCTATGCAAGAAGAATATGATGCATTAATGGAGAATCAGACATGGGATTTGGTTCCTAAACCAAATAGTCAGAAGATCATTGGATGCAAGTGGGTCTACAAGACAAAGAGATATGCAGATGGAAGTGTGTCTAGGTATAAAGCTAGACTTCTTGTGAAAGGATTTGCTCAAACATATGGTATTGATTATGATGAGACTTATAGTCCTGTGGCAAAGCTGACAACCATAAGGACACTCATAGCCATTACTGCATGTAAAGGTTGGAAATTATGTCAATTAGATGTGAAGAATGCTTTTTTGAATGGTTATATTTCAGATGATGTTTTCATGGAGCAACCTCAAGGATTCAGAGATAGAAAGTATCCAGATCATGTATGTAAGCTCAAGAGAGCTTTGTATGGTTTGAAGCAGGCCCCAAGGGCATGGAATTATAGGCTTGTGAAGTACTTGAAGGAACTTGGATTTCAAGTATCTAAGGCAGATAGTAGCTTGCTTGTTAAAGCAAGTGATGATGGGTTCATTTACATGTGCATATATGTTGATGATATAATTCTTACAGGTACAGATGAGAAAGGCATTCAAAGCCTAAAGAAGCAAATGGAGAAAGAGTTCAAAATCAGTAACTTGGGAGACTTGTCATATTTCTTGGGCATGGAGATTTCATACACTCAACATGGAGTGTATGTGACTCAAGAAAGGTATTTGAGAAACTTGTTAATCAAGTTTAAAATGAATGATTGCAGGGTAGCACCTACTCCAATGGAGGTAAATCACAAATTGAGTAGATATGGTGGAGAAGAATTCAAGGATATGAAGCTATATCAGAGTTTGGTTGGTAGTCTTATCTATGCTACATTAACTAGGCCTGATCTATCATATGCAGTTGGGGTTTTGTCTCAATTTATGCATTGTCCTAGGAAAGAACATTGGATTGCAGGTCAAAGAGTGTTGAGGTACATTAAGGGTACACTCAAAGAGGGTTTGTATTATGGTTTTACATCAGATACAAACATCAAAATATATAGTGATGCAGATTGGGCAGGTAATCCTGATGATATGAGATCAACATATGGATACTTGTGTTATGTGGGAGATAAATTAATTTCTTGGTGTTCAAAGAAGCAACACATAGTTGCTTTATCATCTACAGAAGCTGAGTACAAAGGCATGGTTGAAGCTGCAAAGGAAGTGATATGGCTTAAGACTGTGATGAAGAGTTTTGATATTATTCAGAGTACTCCTACTATTCATGGAGATAACATGAGTTCATTATATCTAGCTGCTAACCCTGTTTTTCATGCGAGGACCAAACACATTGAGATTCAGTATCACTTTTTGAGAGAGAAGGTGATGGATAAAGAGATTGAAGTAATACATACTTCAACTAAAGATCAGATAGCTGATATGCTTACCAAAAGCTTGGATGGACCAAAGCTACGGAGATTCAAAGATATGGCAGGCATAAAGAAGATAGAGAAAACCTCAATTGATGATTGAGGGGGAGCTGTTGGTGCAGAGCAATCAACAATTGAAGTTTTGGAAGTCAAAGAATGAAGACAAGATCAAGTTTGGAAGCATAGAAGGAGTTTATATTCAGGAGTTGAAAGATATGTACACATATGTACATTAGTTCAGATATAGGTCACTTATACTTTTGAATAATCATAAGTTTGTAAATATTTGCCTATAAATACTATGGAAAATGTCGGGACAAGTATGAGAGAGTATGAGAATAGAGTAGTCAGATGTTGTATGAGTTTTTTAGCCATCCTAGAAGTGAGTTAAGACTCTCTCATCACTTAGATGTAAAATTCTCAGAAATGAAGAAAATGTTGCGCCGGATGTTTCTGAGTTTTCTCCTTCTGTGTTAGATCTTTTGTGAAATGATTTTGTACAAGTCTAAGTCTATAGGTGATTGACTTCTGTACAAATTTCTAGCTTCCAATTGTGATCAGGTTGAGAGAATTATGTATAGGAACATTCGTATGTGAAGAAGTGTTCACTGGTTCCTGAAACAGGCGCAAAATTTGAAGTCAATGATTTGATCACTTCTCCTTCCACAGTTTAAAGTTTTAAGCAAGCAAGTACTTAATCTTTAAGTTGGAAGGTAAGCTACTTGTGGCTAAAACCATTTGTTTAAACGGGTTCTAGTCTTGGAGAACCATGTCTTAGAAGTTGCAGGCGTCAAAATCGAGTCTACAGGGAGACAGTTTTAGACATAGGTAACTTGTTGAGTTCATTTCTCAAGTTATACTAAATCTTTTGGAGTGATTCAACTTGGAGAAGGTGCGCAATCTATAGGCGACATCTTGTACAAAGTTTTATAAAAAACGTTACACATTTGATAAGCCACTGAGAGACATATGTGCAGCAGACTTTCTGTGGAATCATTCTCTTCACAGATTTTCCAAAATCCTTATAATTGAGTATTGATCCTCCAAATTGGTGAAGGTTTTGACTTACTCTTGATATAGAGGTGTTCTAATTTCAAGAGTAGGTTTTTCTTTTGGAGATTAACACTCTCCATCAATTTTCAATGAGTCTAAGATGCATAAATAACCCATTAAGGAGGTTGAAGTGAGAAGAGTGGTGTTTGAGGATACTAGTCCTCCAATTAGCATTTGCACATAGGGACGTTCAAGAGAATGTCCGATCAGATCAGTCTGTACATGTTCTTGTTCAACACCCATTGAGATGCTCTACATGTGTCTCACATCCACTTCATAGATATGTTCTAGGTTTAGATTTTGTTATGCTAACAGATGCTGGTGAGCCCTCTTGCTACAAAGAGGCTATGCAGATAGAGGATCATGTCAAGTGGGAGCATGCCATGAAGAGTGAGTTGGATTCTATTCACAAGAATGGTACTTGGGATTTAGTACCTTTGCCAAATGGCAAGAAATCTTTACCATGTAAATGGGTATATAAGCTGAAATTCACATTAGACAGTGCTTCTTCAAAGTATAAAGCACGACTTGTTGCAAAGGGTTTTAAGCAACAACATGGTGTTGACTTCAAGGAAATCTTCTCTCCAGTGGTCAAAATGACTACCCTGCACATGTTGCTTGGATTCATTGCAATGGACGACTTAGAGCTAGTCGAAATGGATGTGAAAACTGCTTTCTTGCATGGAGATCTTACAGATAAACATTTGATATGAAGGATTTGGGGAATGCCAAACATATTCTTGGCATGCGTGGAAAGGCATTGAGTAAACCTTCACCCACATATGTGAAATTGAGCAAGGATGATTGCCCCAAATCATATGAGGAAAAGGAATTCATGACCAAAATTCCCTATCAATCTGCTGTTGGTAGTCTCATGTATGCTATGGTAGCTACAAGGCCTGACATTGCATTTGCAATGGGAGTTGTGAGCAGATATATGTCTAATCTTGGCAAGAAACATTGGGAAGCGGTCAAGATGATTTTGAGATATCTGAGTCGCACTAAGGACAAGTGTCTATGCTTAGGTAGAGGGAAAGCATCCATTATTGGTTAAATAGATTCTGACTATGCTGGTTGTGTAGACAATAGTAAGTCTACATCAAGATACATTTTTCATTATGCTAGAGGTGCTATCTCTTGGAGATCTCGTCTTCAAGAATGTACAGTTCTTTCCACCATAGAAGCAGAGTATGTTGCAGCAAGTGAGGCACCTAAGGAAGCATTGTGGCTTTCTTGTCTTGCTTGTGATATGGGTTTACCTCAGCATGTACCTGGTTTGCTCAGTGACAGTTAGAGTGCCATTGCTTTGGCTAAGAATCTGGTCGATCATGCAAAGACCAAGCACATTGAGGTGAGGTATCACTTCATTAGAGATTGCTTAGCCACTGAGTGCATTATTCTTGAGAAGGTTCACACTCCAGATAATGTTGCAGATGCTTTGACTAAAACTCTACCACATGATAGCTTTCGACACTGTTGTCACTTGATGGGGTTACTTGATTCATGATCTTACACAATCACTTGTATACTGTGTAACATGCCCATCACGTGGGAGGTATAGTTTGTATAGTTACACTCAAGTATTCTTTATCATTCTTTGTTTTTTCTCCCATAGTTACTATGGCCATATTGGCCTTTAGTGGGAGATTGTTACAATTAGTGTCCATGTGAAATGCCAAATGGCCATCACACACTTCTTTCTCTGATTTTTCATTTTGTGAGCATTGTCAATATGGAAAGCAAACCAAAAATGTGCATAGAATGCACATTGAATCTTCAATTCAGCCTTTAGATCTCGTTCATACATATGTGTGTGGTCCTATGCCCACTAGGTCCTTAGGTGGTTCTCTTTACTTTGTCACTTTCATAGATAATGCTACTAGAAAAGTCTAGGTATATCCTATCAAATCGAAGGATGATGTATTCCCTACTTTTAGAAAATGGCTTGCTTCAGTTGAGACTGGAAAAGGAACTAAGCTTAAGGCTTTACACTCAAATAATGGGGGTTAGTATACCTCACATGAATTCAACCTTTTGTGTCAGTCTAGAGGGATTCGTAGAGAGTTTACAGCTCCTTATACCTGAGTACAGAATGAATAGAACTATTCAAGATAGAGTAGTTTCTATGTTGCATCATGCAAACCTCTCACAAGGCTTTTGGGCAGAAGCAGTATTGATTGCAATTCATGTGATTAGACTTTTATCTAGTACTGCCAAAGGTCTGAAACTGCCACAAGAGTTATGGACAAGGAAGCCACCATATTATGATCATCTTTGAGTTTTTGGGTGTGAAGCATATGTTCATGTACCCAAGAGTCTTAGAAAAAATTTGGACCATAAGTCAAAGAAATGCATTTTTCTTGGATATGGTCGAGAAGGACAATTTGGATATCGCTTATAGGATCTTGAAACACGGTCAGTGATCAAAAGTAGTGATGTCATTTTTGTTGGTGCAGAGCAATCAACAATTGAAGTTTTGGAAGTCAAAGAATGAAGACAAGATCAAGTTTGGAAGCATAGAAGGAGTTTATATTCAGGAGTTGAAAGATATGTACACATATGTACATTAGTTCAGATATAGGTCACTTATACTTTTGAATAATCATAAGTTTGTAAATATTTGCCTATAAATACTATGGAAAATGTCGGGACAAGTATGAGAGAGTATGAGAATAGAGTAGCCAGAAGTTATATGCTTTTTTTAGCCATCCTAGAAGTGAGTTAAGACTCTCTCATCACTTAGATGTAAAATTCTCAGAAATGAAGAAAATGTTGCGCCCGATGTTTCTGAGTTTTCTCCTTCTGTGTTAGATCTTTTGTGAAATGCTTTTGTACAAGTCTAAGTCTATAGGTTATTGACTTTTGTAAAAATTTTTAGCTTCCAGTTGTGATCAGGTTGAGAGAATTATGTATAGGAACATTCGTATGTGAAGAAGTGTTCACTGGTTCCTAAAACAGGCACAAAATTTGAAGTCAATGATTTGATCAGTTCTCCTTCCACAGTTTAAAGTTTTAAGCAAGCAAGTACTTAATCTTTAAGATGGAAGGTAAGCTATTTGTGGATAAAAGCATTTGTTTAAACGGGTTCTAGTCTTGGAGAACCATGTCTTAGAAGTTGCAGGTGTCAAAATTGAGTCTACAGGGAGACAGTTTTAGACATAGGTAAATTGTTGAGTTAATTTCTCAAGTTATACTAAATCTTTTGGAGTGATTCAACTTGGAGAAGGTGCATAATCTATAGGTGACATCTTGTACAAAGTTTTATCAAAAACTTTACACATTTGATAAGTCAATGAGAGAGATATGTTCAGCAAACTTTCTGTAGAATCATTCTCTTCACAGATTTTCCAAAATCCTTATAATTGAGTATTGATCCTCCAAATTGGTGAAGGTTTTGACTTACTCTTGATATAGAGGTGTTCTAATTTCAAGAGTAGGTTGTTCTTTTGGAGATTAACACTCTCCATCAGTGGTATCAAAGCCAGGTTGTATCAAAATTGAGGAAAGGAAGACTCCGACTGCTGCAGACATACAAAATTCAACATCTGAAGGTTCAAAAGGTGAAAGCTTGAGGGCAAAGCTTGAGAAGGAGGTCATACGACACCAAGGAAGACAAAAGGAGTGTCATTCAAAGTAAAGGTAACCTTATACTTTATAAAGATTGAAGAATTCAATATACAGGTGAAGAAAAGATGGGAGATTCTCTTCAGATAGAGAAATTGGATAGAGAGAACTATCCTGCATGGTCAATGAGGATGGAAGCTCATCTAATGAGCAAAGACTTGATAGCCTACATAACAGGTGAAGAAGAAAAGACTCAATTCAGAGATCCTAGTGTTCCAACTAGGGAGGAATTATCAGATTTGAAGAATTGGATGAAGAGAGATGCTCAAGCTAGGAGCATTATCTATATGGCAATCAATGACTACTTGCTACCTCACATTAGAGGTCTTGAAAGTGCAAGTGATATATGGAATGCTTTGGAGGAGCATTTCCAAAACACCACAAAGTCAAGGAAAGCATCTTTGTGGGCAGAATTCATTACATTCAAGAAGAAAGCCTCTCAATCCATTTCAGATTATGTAACAAGGATGAAGAACATTGCAGATGCATTAAGAGCTGTTGATGAAAACATTGAGGAGGATAAATTGGTAAGGCAAATCCTCACAGGTTTGAGAGGTGATGACAAATGGAAACCATTCATTCTATCTACTGAATTATCACTTGATCATTTTACTCCTGACTTAAATCAGTTGCTAGGACACATGTTAACCTTTGAGTAGGATGTGAAAGGTGAAGGTGACAAGAGTACAGGTCATGCAATGTACTCAAAAGACAAGAAGAAAAAGAGCAAAGGGAAGCAACAAGCAAATGAAGATGAAGGCACAACTAGTGAAGCCAACTTCCTAAGAGGAAGAGGAGGTAGCAAAGGTAGAGGAAGAGGCAGGAATAATAAAGATGGAGTCAAAGCTTGCTGGATTTGTGGTAAGACAAATCATTTAGCTAATGGTTGTTGGCATAATAATTAGAGTAATGGTGGATATAATCAGAATTTTAATTCAAGAGGAAGAGGTGGCAGAAATCAAAGAGGTAACTTCAAAGGAAGAGGTAGTAGGGGTTACTTTGGAAGAAATGCAGGTAGAGGATTCCAAAGTCAACAATATAATAATACCTACTACAATTATGCTTCAAACTAGAAGGAGGATTCAACATTGATAATGAATGAAACTTGTGAAAGGCAAAGTGAAGACCAAAGAGTCTTCTACATTGACTCAGGGTGTAGAAATCATCTGAGTGGTAACATAGCATTGATGACTGATTTGGAAAATAAGGTATCTAATCATGTTGTTCAAACAGGTGACAATACAAAGCACAATGTGAAGTCAATTTTATCAGTGAAGGCTATGGATGGTAGTACTACCTGAGTAAGGTCTTGTGAAGTCTTGTACTCTCCTGGTTGTTCAAATAGGCTAAGGATGGTAGTACTCTCCTGAGTAAGGTCTTGTATGTTCCTACAATTCCTAAGAATTTGATAAGTGTAGGACAAATTGTTGAAAAAGGTTATGAAGTTAGATTCACTAATGAAGGAGTGTTTGTGGAAGACCCTAGCAATGGGTATAAACAGATTGTTTCAGGGAAGAAAGAAGGAAGGTTGTTCACATTGAAGATTCAAGGTAATGTTGGTCATGCCTTGTTCACTTATGGAGGACATAAGATCTCTGAGTTAGATCTTTGGCACAAGAGGCTTGGACACTTCAATGAAAGACGTATCAAAGATATGATTAACAATGGTTCAGTGCTTGGATTGCCTAATGTCGCACGTCAACATATGACATACAGATGTGAGGCATGTCAATTAGGTAAGGCTCATAAGCAATCTTACTCCAAGCATGGTTTCATGTATTAAGAGAAGCTTAAGTTGGTACATACAGATGTGTGGGGACCATCAAAGGATTTCAATATCAATTATGTTGATGATGCTACCAGATGGATCACTATCTATGTGATCAAAGATAAGTCAGAAGTGTTTAATACATTTAAACACTATCATGCATATGCAGAAAGAATTACAGGTCATAAATTGAAGAGACTAAGGTCAGATGGAGGGGGAGAGTATTTCTCTAATGAGTTCAGTGATTACTTGTGGAATGCAGGTATAAAAAGGGAAATTACTTGCAGGTACTCTCCTCAACAAAATGGTGTAGCAGAGAGAAGAAATAGAACTCTTGTTGAGTTTGCAAGATCCATGATGAAGGAGAAAAATTGCCCAAATTATTTGTGGGCTGAGGCTGTAAATACAACTACTTATTTGGTTAATAGGCTACCATGTAAAGCCTTGTAGGGTATGACACCATATGAGGCATGGTGGGGTAAGAGACCTACCTTAGATCATTGCAAAGTATTTGGATGTTTGGCATATGCATATGTGCCATCACAATTAAGACACAAATTGGAACCTAAAGCTGAAAAATATGTATTCATTGGTTATTGATGACAAGCAGATGGGTTATAGATTGTGGAGTCCATCCACAAAGCAATTTATTGTGTCTAAAGGATGTTACATTTGATGAGCAAGGTACTTGGTATGCAGGTACAATCAATATTAATACAGGTGATGAAGAAGTTATGAGTCAAAAGAAGGGTAAATCAAAAGTTCAGATATTTGATGAAGAGGAGAATAATGAAGTGTAGGATGAAGTTGAACAAATGCCAAGATTTGATCCTGAGTGTGAAGAACCAAAAACCTCAAGGAGTGGAGAACTTAGAAGGTCATCAAGACACAAGTGGCAACCTACAAGGTATAGTTATGATACTTCTTTTTTGGCTTCCAAAGATTATGCTTACATGATAAAAGCAGATGAAGACCCTTCCACATATGAAGAGGCAAAAGGTAAGGAAAATTGGGAGAGAGCTATGCAAGAAGAATATGATGCATTAATGGAGAATCAGACATGGGATTTGGTTCCTAAACCAAATAGTCAGAAGATCATTGGATGCAAGTGGGTCTACAAGACAAAGAGATATGCAGATGGAAGTGTGTCTAGGTATAAAGCTAGACTTCTTGTGAAAGGATTTGCTCAAACATATGGTATTGATTATGATGAGACTTATAGTCCTGTGGCAAAGCTGACAACCATAAGGACACTCATAGCCATTACTGCATGTAAAGGTTGGAAATTATGTCAATTAGATGTGAAGAATGCTTTTTTGAATGGTTATATTTCAGATGATGTTTTCATGGAGCAACCTCAAGGATTCAGAGATAGAAAGTATCCAGATCATGTATGTAAGCTCAAGAGAGCTTTGTATGGTTTGAAGCAGGCCCCAAGGGCATGGAATTATAGGCTTGTGAAGTACTTGAAGGAACTTGGATTTCAAGTATCTAAGGCAGATAGTAGCTTGCTTGTTAAAGCAAGTGATGATGGGTTCATTTACATGTGCATATATGTTGATGATATAATTCTTACAGGTACAGATGAGAAAGGCATTCAAAGCCTAAAGAAGCAAATGGAGAAAGAGTTCAAAATCAGTAACTTGGGAGACTTGTCATATTTCTTGGGCATGGAGATTTCATACACTCAACATGGAGTGTATGTGACTCAAGAAAGGTATTTGAGAATGATGGAGAGTGTTAATCTCCAAAAGAACAAGTTAACCTTGAAGTTAGATTACTTCTATATCAAGGTTAACCTTAGACTCCACCAAACTTAGAGATCATCCACCAAATTATCAGAAATATTGAAAGTTCTGAAAAATTCAACTTCTCTAAAAAGTCTGCTGCAGATTAGTCACTCATTGACTAATCAATCCTGTAAAGTTTTTGATAAAACTTTGCACAACACTTCGCCTTGAGGTTGCGCAACTTTGCCAAGTTAAATCTCTCAAAAAGATTAAGTACACACTGAGAAATGTGTGAAACACTTTACCTATGTCTGAAAGTGCTTCTCTGCAATGGCGACTTTGACACCTGCAACTTCTTAGCACTGGTTCTCCCAACTCTGAACCCGTTTGATCAAGATCTTCTAGCCATAGATGGCTTACCTTCCAACTTAGATTTTGAGCCCTCACTTGTGTAAAACTTTACACTGTGGACTGAGCAATGATCATTTCATTGAAGATGAAATGTGCGCCAGATTTCTCGACTGTTAGAACATTCTTATATATGAATGTTCCTAAACAAAATTCTCACAGCCTGATTACAATTAACCTCTCAAATTCTAGCCATAGATAGATTAGCTATGGACTTAGATACGTGCAAAAGGATTTCTCAAAAGATTAAGCACAGAAGGAGCAGACAGCAAAATATCGGGCGCAAAAATTCTCGATTTCTCAGAAAATTTACATCTAAGTGAGGATGGACAATTCACTCACTCTTCATGTGTCTAATGACACTAATTTCTCTCTTCCTATTCTCAAATCTCTTCTGCTCTATTTGCCCGACCTTTTCCATCATATATATAGATGAATATATACAAGTGTATGACTAGACAAAGGTATAAGTCAGCTAATGTACATATGTGTACATGTCTTTGGATTTTCTGAACATGTCCTTCCTTCAACCATCTGACTTTGTTTTCTTCTTGACTCCTTGACTTCATTCCTCCATAATTCTTCAATTGATGATTGTCATGCACCAACAGCTCCCCCTCAATCATTAATTGAGGTTCTTCTCTATCTTCTTTACTCCAGCCATATCCTTGAATCTTTGTAGTTTTGGTCCATCTAGACTTTTAGTCATCATATCTGCAACTTGATCTTTTGTGGGAGTGTGTATGACTTCAATCTCTTTCTCAATGACCTTCTCTCTCAGAAAATGATACTGTATTTCAATATGCTTAGTTCTAGCATGAAATACAGGATTAGCTGCCAAGTATAATGAACTCATATTGTCTCCACAAATAATAGGAGTACTCTGAATCACATCAAAAACTTTCAAAAGTGTCTTTAGCCATATTACCTCTTTTGCAGCTTCCACCATACCTTTATATTCTGCCTCTGTGGATGACAAAGCAACTGTATGTTGCTTCTTGGAACACCATGAAATCAATTTGTCTCCTACATAGCACAAATATCCATGTGTTGATCTTCTATCATCCACATTACCTGCCCAATCTGCATCACTATATATCTTGATTCTTGTATCTGCAGTAAACCCATAGTACAACCCTTCTTTGAGTGTACCCTTTATGTACCTAAGTACTCTTTGTCCTGCAATCCAATGTTCCTTTCTAGGACAATGCATAAATTGTGAAAGCACACCAACTGCATATGACAAGTCAGGCCTTGTCAATGTAGCATAAATCAAGCTACCAACCAAACTTTGATAAAGTTTCATATCTCTGAACTCTTCTCCTCCAAACCTAGACAATTTATGGTTCACTTCCAAAGGTGTAGGTGCAACCCTGCAATCTTCCATTTTAAATTTGGTTAGCAAATTTTTAAGATACCTTTCTTGGGTCACATATACTCCATGTTGAGTATAAGAGATCTCCATTCCCAAGAAGAATGATAGGTTCCCCAAATCACTGATTTTGAACTCTTTCTCCATCTGCTTCTTGATCATTTGTATCCCTTTATCATCTGTTCCTGTAAGTATTATGTCATCAACATAAATACAAACATAAATAAACCCATCTTCACTTGCTTTGACTAGCAAGCTACTATCTGCCTTTGATGCTTGAAATCCAAGATCATTCAAGAATTTTACAAGCCTATAATTCCAAGCCCTTGGGGCTTGCTTCAACCCATACAAAGCTCTCTTGAGCTTACATACATAATTTGGACTCACTTGATCTTTGAACCCATCTGGTTGCTCCATGTAGACTTCATCTGAAATGTAACCATTCAAGAAAGCATTTTTAACATCTAATTGAGACAACTTCCAACCTTTACAAGCAGCAATTGCTATGAGTGTCCTGATGGTTGTCATCTTTGCCACAGGACTATATGTCTCATCATAGTCCACTCCATATGTCTGTGCATACCCTTTCACAACAAGTCTAGCTTTGTATCTAGACACACTTCCATCTGCAAATCTCTTTGTTTTGTAAACCCACTTACATCCAATGATCTTCTGACTATTAGGTTTAGGAACCAAATCCCATGTTTGATTCTCTATCAATGCATCATACTCCTCTTGCATAGCATCTTCCCAATTCTTCTTTCCTTTGGCCTCTTCATATGTAGAAGGGTCTTCATCTGTTTTTACCAAATAAGCATAATCTTTAGTAGTCAAGAATGAAGTATCATAGCTATACCTTGTAGGTTGCCATTTGTGCCTAGATGACCTCCTAACTTCTGCACTTCTTGAGGTCTCTGGTTCATCACATTCTGGATCAAACCTTGGCCTCTCTTCAACTTCAATCTGCACTTCATTACTCTCACTTTCATCAAGTAATTGAATCTTTGCTTTACCTTTCCTTTGTTCCACTACTTCTTCACCATCTGCATGTACATTATATTTACCTGCATACCAAGTACCTTGCTCATCAAATGTAACATCCTTGGATACAATAAATTGCTTTGTGGATGGACTCCACAACCTGTATCCCATTTGCTTATCATCATAACCAATGAATACATACTTCTCTGCCTTAGGCTCCAACTTATGCCTCAATTGAGATGGCACATATGCATATGCCAAGCATCCAAATATTCTGCAATGATCCAAGGTAGGTTTCTTACCCCACCAAGCTTCATATGGTGTCATACCCTGCAAAGCTTTACAAGGCAATCTATTAACCAAATATGTAGCTGTATTAACAGCCTCAGCCCACAAATAATTTGGGCAATTCTTCTCTTTCATCATGGACCTTGCAAACTCAACAAGAGTCCTATTTCTTCTTTCTGCTACCCCATTTTGTTGAGGAGAGTACCTGCAAGTAACTTCTCTCTTTATACCTGCATTCCACAAATAATCATTGAACTCATTTGAAAAATACTCTCCCCCTCCATCTGACCTTAGTCTCCTCAATTTTTGACCTGTAATCCTTTCTGCATATGCATGATAGTGTTTAAATGTATTAAACACTTCTGACTTTTCCTTAATCACATAAAGTGTGATCCACCTGGTAGCATCATCAACATATATGAAATAATATCTTGAACCATTTATACTAAAGTCCTTTGAAGGACCCCACACATCTGTATGCACCAATTCAAGCCTTTCTGAATACATAAATCCATGCTTGGAATAGGATTGCTTATGAGCCTTACCTAATTGACATGCCTCACATCTGTATGTCATGTGTTGACCTGCAATGTTAGGCATTCCAAGCACTGAATCATTGTTAATCATTTCTTTGATACCTCTTTCATTAAAGTGTCCAAGTCTTTTGTGCCAAAGATCCAATTCTGACACCTTCTGCTCTCCATATGTGAACATAGCATGTCCAACATTTCCTTGTACCTTCAATGTGAAAAGCCTTCCTTCTTTCTTTCCTGCAATAACTTGTTTATACCCTTGACTAGGGTCTTCCACATAAACTCCATCATTGGTAAACCTTACCTCATAACCTTTTTCCACAATTTGACCTACACTGATCAAATTCTTTGGAATTGTGGGAACATAAAGTACCTTACTCAGAAGAGTGCTCCCATCCTTAGCTTTGACTGAACCAATTGACTTTACCTTATGCTTTGTATTATCACCTGTCTGCACTGTATGATTAATTGCATTATGATCTAGGTCAGTCATCAAAGCAATATTTCCACTCAAATGATTACTACATCCTGAATCAATATAAAACACTCTCATGTCTTCATGTGAAGTTTCACATGTATTCATAATGAGAGTCGAATCCTCCTTTTGATCTGATGCATAGTTGTAGTAGGTGTTATTATAGGATTGACTTTGGAAGTTTCTTCCACCACCTCTTCCAAAAGAATTCCTACCACCTCTACCTCTGAAGTTTCCTCTCTGAAATCTACCACCTCTTGCTCTTTGATTAAAGTTCTGATAATTACCATTGTTTTGATTATTATGCCAACAATCATGAGATAGATGATTGGTCTTACCACATATCCAACAAGCTCTTGCATTCTCTTTGTTGTTTCTGCCTCTTCCTCTACTCCTGCCATTTCCTCTTCCTCTTATGAAGTTTGCTTGGTTTGATGTACCTTCTTCTTCACCTGATTGTTGCTTCCCTTTGTTGACTTTCTTCTTGTCTTTAGAATACATTGCATGACCTGCACTCTTATCAACATCTCCTTTGATATCATTCTCAAAAGTTAGCATATGACCTAACAATTGATTCAAATCAGGAGTAAAGTGATCTAATGAAAGTTCTGTAGATAAAATGAAAGGCTTCCATTTCTCATCTCCTCTTAGTCCTGTGAGTATTTGTCTTACCAATTTGTCTTCTTCAATATCTTCATCAACTGCACCTAAAGAATCTGCAATGTCCTTCATCTTTGTCACATAATCAGAGATTGATTGTGAGGCCTTCTTCTTGAAGGTAGTAAACTCTGCCCATAGTGAAGCCTTCCTTGATTTGGTTGTATTTTGGAAATGCTCTTCCAAAGCATTCCAAATGTCACAAGCACTCTCAAGTCCTCTAATGTGAGGAAGCAAATAGTCATTGACTGCCATGTAGATGATGCTTCTTGCTTGAGCATCCTTCTTCATCCAATTCTTCAAATCTGCAAGCTCCTCCCTAGTTGGAACACTAGGATCTCTGAATTCTGGCTTTTCTTCATCTCCTGTGATGTATCCTATCAGATCTTTGCTCATAAGATGAGCTTCCATCCTCATAGACCATGCAGGATAGTTCTCTCTATCCAATTTTTCAATTTGGAGACTATCTCCCATCTTTACTTCACCTGTAGCTTCAAATCTTTAACCTTTACAGACAATAAGTGTACCTTTACTTCGAATGTTGCTCCTTCTGATCCTTTTGATGCTCTTTGTATGTCTTCCTTTGATCTTTCTTCACACTTTGACCTTTTGCACCTTCAAAATGTAAAGTTTTGTACTTCTGCAATAGTCGGAGTCTTCTTCACTTCAATTTTGACACAACCTGCTCTGATACCACTGATGGAGAGTGTTAATCTCCAAAAGAACAAGTTAACCTTGAAGTTAGATTACTTCTATATCAAGGTTAACCTTAGACTCCACCAAACTTAGAGATCATCCACCAAATTATCAGAAATATTGAAAGTTCTGAAAAATTCAACTTCTCTGAAAAGTCTGCTGCAGATTAGTCACTCATTGACTAATCAATCCTGTAAAGTTTTTGATAAAACTTTGCACAACACTTCGCCTTGAGGTTGCGCAACTTTGCCAAGTTAAATCTCTCAAAAAGATTAAGTACACACTGAGAAATGTGTGAAACACTTTACCTATGTCTGAAAGTGCTTCTCTGCAATGGCGACTTTGACACCTGCAACTTCTTAGCACTGGTTCTCCCAACTCTGAACCCGTTTGATCAAGATCTTCTAGCCATAGATGGCTTACCTTCCAACTTAGATTTTGAGCCCTCACTTGTGTAAAACTTTACACTGTGGACTGAGCAATGATCATTTCATTGAAGATGAAATGTGCGCCAGATTTCTCGACTGTTAGAACATTCTTATATATGAATGTTCCTAAACAAAATTCTCACAGCCTGATTACAATTAACCTCTCAAATTCTAGCCATAGATAGATTAGCTATGGACTTAGATACGTGCAAAAGGATTTCTCAAAAGATTAAGCACAGAAGGAGCAGACAGCAAAATATCGGGCGCAAAAATTCTCGATTTCTCAGAAAATTTACATCTAAGTGAGGATCGACAATTCACTCACTCTTCATGTGTCTAATGACACTAATTTCTCTCTTCCTATTCTCAAATCTCTTCTGCTCTATTTGCCCGACCTTTTCCATCATATTTATAGATGAATATATACAAGTGTATGACTAGACAAAGGTATAAGTCAGCTAATGTACATATGTGTACATGTCTTTGGATTTTCTGAACATGTCCTTCCTTCAACCATCTGACTTTGTTTTCTTCTTGACTCCTTGACTTCATTCCTCCATAATTCTTCAATTGATGATTGTCATGCACCAACAGAGAAACTTGTTAATCAAGTTTAAAATGAATGATTGCAGGGTAGCACCTACTCCAATGGAGGTAAATCACAAATTGAGTAGATATGGTGGAGAAGAATTCAAGGATATGAAGCTATATCAGAGTTTGGTTGGTAGTCTTATCTATGCTACATTAACTAGGCCTGATCTATCATATGCAGTTGGGGTTTTGTCTCAATTTATGCATTGTCCTAGGAAAGAACATTGGATTGCAGGTCAAAGAGTGTTGAGGTACATTAAGGGTACACTCAAAGAGGGTTTGTATTATGGTTTTACATCAGATACAAACATCAAAATATATAGTGATGCAGATTGGGCAGGTAATCCTGATGATATGAGATCAACATATGGATACTTGTGTTATGTGGGAGATAAATTAATTTCTTGGTGTTCAAAGAAGCAACACATAGTTGCTTTATCATCTACAGAAGCTGAGTACAAAGGCATGGTTGAAGCTGCAAAGGAAGTGATATGGCTTAAGACTGTGATGAAGAGTTTTGATATTATTCAGAGTACTCCTACTATTCATGGAGATAACATGAGTTCATTATATCTAGCTGCTAACCCTGTTTTTCATGCGAGGACCAAACACATTGAGATTCAGTATCACTTTTTGAGAGAGAAGGTGATGGATAAAGAGATTGAAGTAATACATACTTCAACTAAAGATCAGATAGCTGATATGCTTACCAAAAGCTTGGATGGACCAAAGCTACGGAGATTCAAAGATATGGCAGGCATAAAGAAGATAGAGAAAACCTCAATTGATGATTGAGGGGGAGCTGTTGGTGCAGAGCAATCAACAATTGAAGTTTTGGAAGTCAAAGAATGAAGACAAGATCAAGTTTGGAAGCATAGAAGGAGTTTATATTCAGGAGTTGAAAGATATGTACACATATGTACATTAGTTCAGATATAGGTCACTTATACTTTTGAATAATCATAAGTTTGTAAATATTTGCCTATAAATACTATGGAAAATGTCGGGACAAGTATGAGAGAGTATGAGAATAGAGTAGTCAGATGTTGTATGAGTTTTTTAGCCATCCTAGAAGTGAGTTAAGACTCTCTCATCACTTAGATGTAAAATTCTCAGAAATGAAGAAAATGTTGCGCCGGATGTTTCTGAGTTTTCTCCTTCTGTGTTAGATCTTTTGTGAAATGATTTTGTACAAGTCTAAGTCTATAGGTGATTGACTTCTGTACAAATTTCTAGCTTCCAATTGTGATCAGGTTGAGAGAATTATGTATAGGAACATTCGTATGTGAAGAAGTGTTCACTGGTTCCTGAAACAGGCGCAAAATTTGAAGTCAATGATTTGATCACTTCTCCTTCCACAGTTTAAAGTTTTAAGCAAGCAAGTACTTAATCTTTAAGTTGGAAGGTAAGCTACTTGTGGCTAAAACCATTTGTTTAAACGGGTTCTAGTCTTGGAGAACCATGTCTTAGAAGTTGCAGGCGTCAAAATCGAGTCTACAGGGAGACAGTTTTAGACATAGGTAACTTGTTGAGTTCATTTCTCAAGTTATACTAAATCTTTTGGAGTGATTCAACTTGGAGAAGGTGCGCAATCTATAGGCGACATCTTGTACAAAGTTTTATAAAAAACGTTACACATTTGATAAGCCACTGAGAGACATATGTGCAGCAGACTTTCTGTGGAATCATTCTCTTCACAGATTTTCCAAAATCCTTATAATTGAGTATTGATCCTCCAAATTGGTGAAGGTTTTGACTTACTCTTGATATAGAGGTGTTCTAATTTCAAGAGTAGGTTTTTCTTTTGGAGATTAACACTCTCCATCAATTTTCAATGAGTCTAAGATGCATAAATAACCCATTAAGGAGGTTGAAGTGAGAAGAGTGGTGTTTGAGGATACTAGTCCTCCAATTAGCATTTGCACATAGGGACGTTCAAGAGAATGTCCGATCAGATCAGTCTGTACATGTTCTTGTTCAACACCCATTGAGATGCTCTACATGTGTCTCACATCCACTTCATAGATATGTTCTAGGTTTAGATTTTGTTATGCTAACAGATGCTGGTGAGCCCTCTTGCTACAAAGAGGCTATGCAGATAGAGGATCATGTCAAGTGGGAGCATGCCATGAAGAGTGAGTTGGATTCTATTCACAAGAATGGTACTTGGGATTTAGTACCTTTGCCAAATGGCAAGAAATCTTTACCATGTAAATGGGTATATAAGCTGAAATTCACATTAGACAGTGCTTCTTCAAAGTATAAAGCACGACTTGTTGCAAAGGGTTTTAAGCAACAACATGGTGTTGACTTCAAGGAAATCTTCTCTCCAGTGGTCAAAATGACTACCCTGCACATGTTGCTTGGATTCATTGCAATGGACGACTTAGAGCTAGTCGAAATGGATGTGAAAACTGCTTTCTTGCATGGAGATCTTACAGATAAACATTTGATATGAAGGATTTGGGGAATGCCAAACATATTCTTGGCATGCGTGGAAAGGCATTGAGTAAACCTTCACCCACATATGTGAAATTGAGCAAGGATGATTGCCCCAAATCATATGAGGAAAAGGAATTCATGACCAAAATTCCCTATCAATCTGCTGTTGGTAGTCTCATGTATGCTATGGTAGCTACAAGGCCTGACATTGCATTTGCAATGGGAGTTGTGAGCAGATATATGTCTAATCTTGGCAAGAAACATTGGGAAGCGGTCAAGATGATTTTGAGATATCTGAGTCGCACTAAGGACAAGTGTCTATGCTTAGGTAGAGGGAAAGCATCCATTATTGGTTAAATAGATTCTGACTATGCTGGTTGTGTAGACAATAGTAAGTCTACATCAAGATACATTTTTCATTATGCTAGAGGTGCTATCTCTTGGAGATCTCGTCTTCAAGAATGTACAGTTCTTTCCACCATAGAAGCAGAGTATGTTGCAGCAAGTGAGGCACCTAAGGAAGCATTGTGGCTTTCTTGTCTTGCTTGTGATATGGGTTTACCTCAGCATGTACCTGGTTTGCTCAGTGACAGTTAGAGTGCCATTGCTTTGGCTAAGAATCTGGTCGATCATGCAAAGACCAAGCACATTGAGGTGAGGTATCACTTCATTAGAGATTGCTTAGCCACTGAGTGCATTATTCTTGAGAAGGTTCACACTCCAGATAATGTTGCAGATGCTTTGACTAAAACTCTACCACATGATAGCTTTCGACACTGTTGTCACTTGATGGGGTTACTTGATTCATGATCTTACACAATCACTTGTATACTGTGTAACATGCCCATCACGTGGGAGGTATAGTTTGTATAGTTACACTCAAGTATTCTTTATCATTCTTTGTTTTTTCTCCCATAGTTACTATGGCCATATTGGCCTTTAGTGGGAGATTGTTACAATTAGTGTCCATGTGAAATGCCAAATGGCCATCACACACTTCTTTGTATATATTCTTTAATAAAACATATAGTGGCCTAGTCAGTCATAGACTGTAAGTTCAACCACATTTGTAAGACCTAAACAGTTTATCTTCGTGCTCCCTCTGTACTTGTTGGTGCAGGGCAATCAACAATTGAAGTTTTAATGAAGGTTTGGAAGTCAAGGACTGAAGAAAAGTTCAAGTTATGAAGCATGGAGGAAGTGCATATTCAGAAGATGAAGATGTGTACACATATGTACATTAATTCAAAGATAGTTCACTTATACTTTTATATAGTCATGATATTGTAAATATTTGCCTTTATATACAAGTAAAAAGTCGAGACAAATATGAGAGAGCACGAGAATAGAGAAATCAATAGTGGTATGAGTCATTAAACATCTTAGATGTGAGTAAGAGTCTCTCTCATCACTCAATTGTAAATTCCTTCAGGAATGAAAGAAAATTGCACCCGATGTTTGTGTGCATTCTCCTTTTGTGCTTAATCCTTTTGAGAATCCTTTTGTAGATGTCTAAGTCCATATTTAATGAGTCTATGGTTAAGGTTTGAGAGCCTAACTGTAAATAGGCTGTGAGAATTATGTGTAGGAACATTCATATGTGAAGAAGTGTTCACTGGTTCCTGAAACAGGTGCAAAATTTGATGTTAATGTTTTGGTCAGTTCTCCTTCCACAGTGTAAAGTTTTGAGCAAGCAAGCACTCAATCTTTAAGTTGGAAGGTAAGCTATCTGTGGCTAAAAGCATTTTCATAAACGGGTTCTAGATTGAGAGAACCAAGTGTTAAAAGTTATAGATGTCTAAATAGACTTCTCGGAAGATCAGTTTTAGACATAGGTAACTTGTTGAGATCATTTCTCAAGATATATTAAATCTTTTGGCGTGACTCAACTTGGAGAAGGTGCACAAACTATAGGCAACACTTTGTGCAAAGTTTCATAAAAAACTTTACACAATTCATAAGTTAATGAGAGAGATATGTGCAGCAGACTTTCTGTGTAGTCATCTCCTTCACAAATTTTTCAAAATCTTTATAATTGATCATTGATCATATAAAATTGGTAAAGGTTTGAGTTATTCTTGTTATAGAGGTGCTCTAACTACAAGAGTAGCTTGTTATTTTGGAGATTAACACTCTCCATCAGTGGTATCAGAGCAGGAAGCATCAAAATTGAAGGAAGGAGGATCCCGACTGCTGCAGTCATAAAGAATTCAACATCTGAAGGTTCAAAAGGTGAAAGCTTGAGGGAAAAGCTTGATAATGAGGTCATACAACATCAAGGAAGACAAAAGGAACATTATTCGCAGTAAAGGTACACCATTTACTCATAAATTTTGAAGAATTCAATATACAGGTGAAGAAAGGATGGGAAATTCTCTTCAAATAGAGAAGTTGGATAGAGAGAACTATCCAGCATGGTCAATGAGGATGGAAGCTCATCTTATGAGCAAAGAATTGATAGCTTATATTACAGGTGAAGAAGAAAAGCCTCAATTCAGAGATCCTAGTGTTCCAACTAGGGAGGAATTATCAGATTTGAAGAATTGGATGAAGAGAGATGCTCAAGCTAGAAGCATTATCTATATGGCAGTCAATGACTACTTGGTACCTCACATTAGAGGTCTTGAAAGTGCAAGTGATATATGGAATGCTTTGGAGGAGCATTTCCAAAACACCACAAAGTCAAGGAAGGCATCTTTGTGGGCAAAATTTACCACTTTCAAGAAGAAGGCCTCTCAATCCATCTCAGACTATGTAACAAGGATGAAGGACATTGCAGATGCATTAGGAGCAGTTGATGAAGACATTGAGGAGGATAAATTGGTAAGGCGAATCCTCACAGGTTTGAGAGGTGATGACAAATGGAAGCCATTCATTTTTTCTACTAAATTATCACTTGATCATTTTACTCCTGACTTAAATCAGTTGCTAGGACATATGTTAACCTTTGAGCAGGATGCAAAGGTGAAGGTGACAAGAGTACAGGTCATGCAATGTATTCAAAGGATAAGAAGAAAAATAGCAAAGGGAAGCAACAAGCAAATGAAGATGAAGGCACAACTAGTGAAGCCAACTTCCTAAGAGGAAGAGGAGGTGGCAAAGGTAGAGGAAGAGGCAGGAATAATAAAGATGGAGTCAAAGGTTACTGGATTTGTGGTAAGAGAAATCACTTAGCTAATGATTGTTGGCATAATACTCAGAGTAATGGTGGATATAATAAGAATTTTAATTCAAGAGGAAGAGGTGGCAGAAATCAAAGAGGTAATTTCAGAGGTAGAGGTAGTAGAGGTTACTTTGGAAGAAATGCAGGTAGAGGATTCCAAAGTCAACAATACAACAATACGTACTACAATTATGCTTCAGATCAGAAGGAGGATTCAACATTGATAATGAATGCAACTTGTGAAAGGCAAAGTGAAGACCAAAGAGTCTTCTACATTAACTCAGGGTGTAGCAATCACCTGAGTGGCAACATAGCCTTGATGACTGATTTGGAGAATAAGGTAACTAATCATGTAGCTCAAACAGGTGACAGTACAAAGCACAATGTGAAGTCAATTGGATCAGTGAAGGCCAAGGATGGTAGCACCCTCTTGAGTAAGGTCTTGTATGTTCCTACAATTCCTAAGAATCTGATAAGTGTAGGACAAATTGTTGAAAAAGGTTATGAAGTTAGATTCACTAATGAAGGAGTGTTTGTGGAAGACCTTAGCAATGGGTATAAACAGATTGTTTTAGGGAAGAAAGAAGGAAGATTGTTCACATTGAAGATCCAAGGTAATGTTGGTCATGCCTTGTTCACCTATGGAGGACATAAGATCTCTAAGTTAGATCTTTGACACAAAAGACTTGGACATTTTAATGAAAGAGGTATCAAAGATATGATTAACAATGGTTCAGTGCTTGGATTGCCTAATGTTGCAGGTCAACATATGACATACAAATGTGAGGCATGTCAATTAGGTAAGGCTGTCCAAATTACTTGTGGGATGAGGCTGTAAATACAACTACTTATTTGGTTAATAGGTTACCATGTAAAGCTTTGGAGGGTATGACACCATATGAGGCATGGTGGGGTAAGAGACCTACTCTAGATCATTGCAAAGTATTTGGATGTTTGGCATATGCATATGTGCCATCACAATTAAGGCATAAATTGGAGCCTAAAGCTGAAAAGTATGTATTCATTGGTTACGATGATAAGCAGATGGGATATACGTTGTGGAGTCCATCCAAAAAACAATTCCTTGTATCAAAGGATGTTACATTTGATGAGCAAGGTACTTGGTATGCAGGTACAATCAATATTAATGTAGGTGATGAAGAAGCTGTGAATCAAAAGAAAGGTAAATCAAAGGTTCAGATATTTGATGAAGAGGAGAATAATGAAGTGCAGGTTGAAATTGAAGAAATGCCAAGATTTGATCCTGAGTGTGATGAACCAGAAACCTCAAGGAGTGGAGAACTCAGAAGGTCATTAAGACACAAGTGGCAACCTAGTGGGTATAGCTATTACACTTCTTTTTTCGCTACCAGAGATTATGCTTATATGATAAAGGCAGATGAAGACCCTTCTACATATGAAAAGGCAAAAGGTAAGGAGAATTGGGAGAAAGCTATGCAAGAGGAGTATGATGCATTGA
>CM035431.1:48099447-48109447 GCA_020310875.1 Ceratopteris richardii
AAAAGGGAGCACAACCACCCTTCGGGCCAATCTATAGACTATCCCCAGAGGAACTTCAAGAATTACGTAAGAATATTGATGAGAATCTAGCCAAGGGGTTTATCAAACACTCGAAGTCCCCTGCTGGAGCCCCTATCCTATTTGTAAAGAAGAAGGACGGAACTCTTCGAATGTGTGTGGACTATCGTGGTCTGAATAAAGTTACAATAAAGAACAGATATCCTCTACCACTTATATCAGAACTCTTGGAACGCCTCGGAAAAGCAAAGTTCTTCACTAAGATTGACCTTCGAGGAGCATACAATCTTGTCAGGATCAGAGAAGGAGACGAATGGAAGACAGCATTCCGAACAAGGTATGGACACTTTGAATATGTAGTTGCCATTCGGTCTCACCAATGCTCCAGCAGTCTTTCAACATATGATGAATGATATCTTTCGAGAGTATTTAGATGATTTTGTGGTAATATATCTTGATGATATCTTGATATTCTCCAAAAATCTAGAAGATCGTGAATGTCATGTGAAGCTAGTCCTAGAGAAACTAAGAGAAAAAGGTTTATATGCAAAATTGGAGAAGTGCTATTTCCATCAGACAGAAGTAGAGTTTTTAGGGTACATTGTATCAGAGAAAGGAATATTTATGGACCCTAAGAAGATTGAGACAATCCTTGATTGGCAACCACCTTCGTGTGTTCGAGATGTACAATGTTTTCTAGGGTTTGCCAATTTTTATAGGATATTCATCAGAGATTACTCCAAGATAGTGACACCTCTTACCAAGCTTACAGGGAACTCCAAATTCTCATGGACCGAAGAAGCAGAGAAGGCCTTTCAGACCTTGAAATCAGCATTCACTGCCGCTCCAATTCTAGTTCATCCTGATTCTAGTAAGCCCTTCTTCCTTGAGACAGATGCATCGGACTTTGCTCTAGGGGCCATTCTATCCCAATATGGAGATGATGGACACCTACATCCAGTTGCATATCATTCAAGGAAGTTTTCCCCTCCAGAAATTAATTATGAAATTCATGATAAAGAACTTCTTGCCATAGTAGACACGTTTGATACCTGGCGTCACCATCTAGGAGCAGCTCATAAAGTCATTGTGTATTCAGATCACAAGAACCTAGAGTATTTTATGACCACCCGGATTCTCAATAGAAGGCAATCTCAATGGAGTAACTTTTTATCCAGGTTCGACTTTGTCATCACCTACCATCCAGGACGTCATCAATGTCAGTCAGATGCCCTGTCCAGAAGATCTTACCTTGCACCAAAGAAGGGTGAAGAGGCCTTTGATCAACAAGAGAGTGTCTTACTCAAGCCTGAGCATCTCCAGCTAGCAGCTATCTCTTCAACCCATCCTGAAGATTCAGCCTTGAATCATTTGATTCGTGAGAATTTACCACAAGATGAATTATTTTGTAATGTTAAGCAAAAAACTCAAGAAGGAAAAGTCCAAGAAGTAAATGAATTCAAGGAAAAGGACGGGTTACTTTTCTATCAGAACCTATTGTACGTCCCTCCAGGAAAGCCCAGGATCCAAGTACTTCAACAACGTCATGACAACCTTGCAGCAGGACATTCTAAAGTAAATAAAACCATAGAACTCATATCCAGGGATTTTTGGTGGCCTCAAATGTGGAAGGAAGTCAAAGAATATATCCGAACCTGTGACACTTGCAATAGATCTAAGGCACCACGACATAAGCCTCATGGCCTCTTGCAATCTTTACCTATTCCAGAAAGGCCATGGGCTTCATTATCTATGGATTTTATCACAGATCTACCAAAGTCAGATAAGTATGATGCCATTCTTGTTATTCTGGATAGATTCACCAAGATGGCACACTTATTTCCAACTACAAAGGCAATCACAGGTGCAGCCACTGGTAGACTCTTTCTCAGATACATCTTTAGGCTTCATGGATTGCCTCATGATATTGTCAGTGATCGAGGTCCACAGTTCATATCTAGCTTTTGGAACAGTCTTTGCAAGCTCCTTGGTGTTCAAGTTAAACTATCTACAACAAATCATCCACAAACTGATGGACAAACAGAACGGGTGAATCAAGTCCTAGACCAATATCTCCGTTGCACTAGCAACTATCACCAAAATGATTGGTTTGAGTTGTTACCCTTTGCAGAGTTTGCCTATAACAATAGTGTTCATGCATCTACTTAGCAAACTCCCTTCTTTGTGAACTATGGACAACATCCAAGGATGGATATACAACTATCAAATCATGTCAAGAATCCAGCTGCCAGAGACAAGGCCCAGTACCTGATGGACATTCACAAAGAACTCAAGGAAGAAATCCATAAAGCTCAAGAATAATATAAGTACTATGCAGATCAACATCGTGTCCAGAATCCATCATATCAAATTGGGGATAAAGTATGGTTACTCAGAAACAATTTGCGAACTTCAAGGCCCTATTCAAAGTTAGATCATCAAAGATTTGGTCCATTTACCATCTTGGCCAAGATTAATCCAGTCACCTTCAAGCTCCAGCTACCAAGTACCATGAGAATACATCCAGTTTTCCATGTATCCATGTTGGAACCATATCAGATTTCACCATTGAGGGGGGAGAGACCTAGTCCTTCACCACTTATCGAGATTGATGATCATGAAGAATTTGAAGTCGAGCATGTCCTAGATTCCAGAATATCCCAGGGAAGATTGGAATACCTTATTCATTGGAAAGGGTATGACATCAGTGATCATACTTGGGAACCTGCAGAAAACCTTCAGAGAGCACCAATCAAGGTTCGAGAATTCCATAAGAGAAATCCAACGAAGCCAAAACCAGATAACATGACCGCTCCTCGTGGAACTCGTCGCTTGAGGGGGAGGTGATGTCATGGACAAAGGAAACCATCCTGAACCTTAGATTCCATGTGAACCTTGCATCTCATGATTGGTTCAGAATTAGGAGAAACTAATGCATCCATTGTGTCCGGAACATGCCAAAACCCCAAGATCGACTGTCTATTTGCTGAATTCTGACACCCGGAGGTCCTGATTCAAGTCGATGACATCATGATGACATCATCAAGTCGCAACCGCCTTTTGGAACCGCCCTTGAAAACCTATATAAGGAGGGGTTGGCCACATTCATAATCAGTCTTGCCAATACCAGTCTTGGGAGCTCAAGGAGTCGTGACCGCCAAGTAAGTACTCTTCAAGTTCGAGTTCTAGTTCTTGTCTTGTTCCTTGTTCTAGTCTAGTTCTTGGACATACTATCTTGTCCCCTTGTAATCTCGTAGTACGAGATCCTGTCGAGTTCTTTCATGTATCCAGTTCATGTCCCATAAGGGAGTTCTTGTAATCCAGACATCTTGTCTCATACTTACGATCCCGGGTTGTGGGATCTCCTGTATCATCTCTAGTTGAGTTATTCATACCTATCAGTCCCGGGTTGTGGGACATCTTGTATTAGTCACGTATTCTTGTATCATTTCCCCTTCGTGGGTGATCTTGTAATCAGAAGTGTGTTTCCGAAATCTTGTCTACTGTAGTCAGAGAGCACAATCTAGTGCTCCCCTGACACTATCTATCTATCTATCTATCTATCTATCTATCTATCTATCTATCTATCTATTTTCTATCTATCTATCTATCTATCTATCTATCTATCTAGAAAAGGAAAGAATGGATTAGGCAAAGAGACGAACGGTATCTCCAGGGAGAAGAGCCTATCCCTATGGCTAATTACCAAGTCCATACGTGTGACACGACTAGTGCTTACAAGTCACAACCTTACCTAAACCTAGGGATTGGCAAGACAGAGTATAAATTGATAGATGCATTGATAGACTCAGGAGCAGGACTTAGTTGCATATGTAATACGGTCATAAAAGATCTTCAAATGATTATGACTCCCACAAAAGCGCAGATAATAGGAATTGGAGGTCAAATCATACAATGCAGTGGAGCAACAATAGTATCCCTCCACCTAGGAAATTCTTCCATGGAACAACGAGTCTTGGTGTGCAGAGATGAAGACTTAATAGAAGATTTGATCCTAGGAGAGGATTTGATCATTGAGAATGAAGTGAGCATCAACCTACCTAAGGATATATCTCAGCCAAGATAGGGTACAAGGAAATTTTTAGTCTGTTAGGGGAGAGGCCTTCACAACAACCAAAAGTCCTCGACAGTGCAGAAAAATGCACGGAAAAGCTAGTAGAACCGGATCCCAGCTTCAATACCTCAGACCCCAATTTAGAAGAAGATGAAAATCCAAACCCTAATGTGTCTAAGGAAGTGGTGAAATCATCCTATTCAATTGGTGAACGGCCAGACAATAAGGGGACCAACTTTTATGGAGTTTCTCACATGACGAAAGGATCACCAATGTGGAAGACAACATGCCGCTACTCGCCTCAAGGGGAGAACAAATTCAAATGGGTACGCAAGGATCAAGTGCAGAAATCAAAGATGCCAACATCAACTCATGAGAAGAAAGAGGAGAACAAGAAGTCAGCATCAACGAAATCTGAAACAAAACGACTCTTACAAATATGGCTCCCGAAGCCTTTGATTCAAGCTCAGAAGGAACGACAACAGATATGGATTACCAAAAAGGTCAGACAAGTAGGCAAGCAAGCGATAAACAAATAGACGAACGCATTACATCGAGGCATTCAAACAATGCAGCCAAGACCGACTCATCATAAAAACATGAGGAGAACAAACTCAATTAATAGGACATCAAAAGAAATACATGAAGTTCGACAGTCCAGAGAGAAGACAAGGACCATCAACTTAACCGCGAAGAGGATTTGGAAGCCAAAGCAACCGCAAGGAATGGACCACCACAACAACAAGGATTCCAATTGCACTCATGTAGTATCAAATGCACCTAAAGTATGCATAGTAGGGCCACATTACAAGGCTAATCATTCGGCACTTAATGTGCATAAACAAGTTAGTGGTGCACAATCTCCAAGGAGGATTAGATCATAGCTTCAACTCCCTTAGGAATGGACATACTATGTACATAAATAAATGCTTCGGCTATACTAATGCTTGTGTTCTTTCAGGAAAAGAAATAAAAAGATGTGGTAAGAGATCTCACTTATAGAACCAAGGGAAACGGAGTGACGGAATGACAACATATCACTGCAATGCACTACACAGTTGCTATGCTTTCCATTGAAGCTAATGCACTTTTCCTTACAAGTGCATATGGCTTCTGAAGATTCTGAAGCAACAGTTCAAGAGGAAGTATTGGAATTTCCTCTCCAGAGTATCACCAAAGCAAAGGGACATTGGTTTAGAGAAGACCAACCAGCTGGGGAATACCTCTTCCTGGCGACTATCAAAATAATGGATACGGATCATCAATTTCCAATCATGTCCCAAGATTTCAGAGTAGTGCATGAACTCCCGTCTACAATAGACATCATGAAGAAAGCAGGCATACACAAATATTTTGAACTTCCAATCTATAAGCCCAACTTTCAAAGATGCACACAAGTCATGAACACATTACAACCAGCACTACATGATCCGTTAGTGCCCGAGGCAAGAGTGATGGATAAAGTAGGTGAATGGGTAATTATTCAATTCACACATGACTTGATTAAGGAAGCTTTTGGATGGGAAAAGGATGGAAACACGGTAGTGAAAGAAGAGAGTCGAGGGGCAAAAACCAGAACGTTCATCGACATTAACAGAGTCGACATAGAAGAGGAAGTCAGACTCATTCATCAGCACTTTTGCTTCCCAAATATGCATCGATACACGGCTCCGCAGAAGATTATTGTCCAGTTACTCTTACATGCCATCAAGAAGATTGGAAATCAGATTAATCTGACTCCTTACATACAAGAACAGCTATTCGAGGCAAAGAAGCAATGGAACAACAAGAAGTTCCTCAGTGGCAGTGTAGCTTTGACAATATTGATTTACCATGCTTTAGACATTAGAGAGCACCTGCAAGGAATGCCATCATCAACTACTATGGCTAAGTATGTCAAAGTCGCGATAGTACCAAAAAAGAAAAGAGGAATCAAAATTGTTGAAGAGGCCGAAACCAGCTCTCAACCGAGAATGAGAGGCACAAAGAGATTAAGGGAAGTAAAGCAAGTCGAAGAGGAAGTTCCAGCCACGAAAAGATCACACGTACTTCCAAAGACAAGGATTGAAGAGCTAAGGCCTATTACAAAAGAAGATTTAACTAAAGCCCTGGAGGATACACACCAATATACAGAAGGGCAAGTCATTTATCAGTGCAAGGACACCATTACCAGCAGACCCACCAAGAGATGGAAGCAAAAAAGAAACTCACCAAAGTCCTCCGCTGCATGGAATTAGGGTTGGAAAATTCAAGCTCATCTTTGGATGCACAAGAAGAACCCGACACTTCATTGTTGAATGTGGATATTCAAAGTGAATCAAAGGATGATGGACAATGGGAAGAGTTGAATGCAGTCAACTATGAGGAAGCAGACGAAGGCATGAAGGAAACTGACCACTCTGTCCACCCCACTCAAAACGACGAAAGCAAGAAGGTAGACTGAGAAGGGACACATGCAATCAAACTCAATGAGACTTCCACTATTCATATCAAGGTGGCAACACCTATGCGAGAGGTGTCAATCAACATACCAAAGAAAGAGCCTCAAGACGCGACAGTAGAAGAAGCAAAACCCTTCACACCAATAAGGGTTGTGGCAAAGCCCTCCCCCATGGATGTCACTTTTCAAGGGAGTGCCACAAAAGTTATCGATTTAGATGAAGAAAGAAATAACCCAAAATACAACTACAAATTAGACAACCACACAATGAAACCATCCATGTAGAGCAAGGAAAAGACGTACAAACCGGAGAAGTTCCTAGCATACCCAGAACTTGGTTGAATGTTGACATCGCTTAGCTCAAGCCCGTAGTGCAAGACATGATCAGAACCGCAATGGACACGCAACAATTAATGCTTGAGGCTGATGAAGACTATGATCAAGCGATGCAGGTCAAGCATGAACTTCAAGAAATCGGTAAGACTCTTTCTGTTGAGTTAAAGATAGCGAAGGAGCAGATATTACAGAAAGAAAATGAAGTTCAAAAGGTCAAAGATCAGTACCAAACTTTAGCAACGGAAAATGCCAAATTGACATAACAACTTCAAGAATTAAAGAAGAAATATGAAGTCAGCGAGGCTGAAAAGACGCGGATGAACGCAAGAAGCAAAATCTTAGAATCTCAAATAAAAGTATGCATGGAAGAAGCAGAAAACCTGAGGAGCAGGAATAAGGAACTAGTGATAGCTCTTCTAAGCGATCAACTCATAGATGTTTAGGATAAGCCAGACAAAGACATTAAAGAACTTGGAGAAGATGGCTAAGTATGAAGATCAGCTCAAGCAGGAGCAAGCAGTCATTGCTGACTGGGAAAAGAGGTACATGGAGGACACATCCGCTCTAAGAGCTAAATGGAAAAAGGCAGAAAATCGCTATCTCATGAAATGTAAAGAAGACACTGATCACATTGACATTGTTGCTCAAGAACTTCTCAAACACAAAGACACTATTGCTAAAGCAAACGAAGAAATCAAGCAAAAAGATGACTTGATTAAACAACTACAAGAGCAGCTAGAGCAAAAGGCACTTGAGGGGACACCAGTAGTTCCAAAATCCGCAGAGGCTACTGAGGAGACTGAGGTACGTCCTCTCTCTCCCCCCTTATATCATTCACCAATAAGGGGGGAACAGGACACACACTGCGGGTACAGTGGGAAGCATCACCATATGTGCTTCAAGTAAATCCAGCATTTTGTCCAGTACCCCGCAGACGATCCTAGTCGCAATTTTGAGAAGGACAGCGCTAGGGAAGCATCAATAATCAATGGTTGAATTACCCATTGTTACCTAGTCCGCCACATAACTACCTACCAACGGAAGAATATATGGTAAAAACAATGGAATTTTGGATTGCAAGATATGCGACTGTCCCTGACTTAGCAGTTAAAATGAAAAATAAGATTTTCAGCATGCCATTAACTGTAATTCAAGTCTTCCAGCATGCAAAATACACTTTTTTGAATTTCATCGGCATTAGGCTCTCAAGCGCTCGTTTTTTATCTCTCTACTATTTTGAGCCTCTTAACCCTGATGGCGTATTATTCAAGACTTATGTTTGCCGTCAACATACATGTAGATTTTTGAAGAAGCATTTTTCACCGGCTTCTTTGAAATAGATTCGGAATTTTTTGTCAAAATGACTTCGAACCTGAATGCACGTCTGGTAGCTTATGAAACCAGCTTTTTTGCGGATCACCGACAAGCACCAGAGGATGGAGTGAACTCAAGCCAATGCAAAGAATTTATGCTATGTCACGCTAATTTGTTGAATCAAAGAGAGCAAGCAACCATACAAACTTATTCACGTCGCCACAAACAGCCTGTCGAGGACGACAGAATTCAGGAGGAGGGATGTGTGGAAGGGGAATCAAGCAAGAAGAAAAGAAGACGAAGATCAAAGTCAAAAAGTGCTCAATAAAGAATGAAGATCATAAAGCAAAAGAACCACCCTCTGCCCAAAGCCCCACAGGGTCACGCATCAGGCAACAACACGAAACAGCCAGGTCCTAAGGAAAAGGAATTAAAGAACAATCAGAACTAGGACATTTCATGGGAAGGACGGACCAGGGCCAGGAACTATCCATGAAGAAGTGCAAGACAATATTTGGCAGGTAATAATCCTTCCATTGATAGCATGCGTGGGCAACCAAGTAAACAGGCTCAAAGCAATACAACAGGTTAGATGTGTGAAGACAAAGACAAATCAGAAGACCAAAAGCTAGAAAGAGGCAGAGGCTGAAAAGTTGAAGAGAGTGACTAAGAACAGTGCATTCCTAGCCACTGGTGGCGTGCATGGCAGCCCAACTGAATACAGCAACCCAGATATGTGACGTAAGGAATACCAAGGGGCAAACAGAAGCAAAGGACATACCTCGGACAAAATAACAAATTCTCTGACAGTCCTTATCGCTTCTTCGACCACTAGGTGCGTGTATTCAGAACTCTTAAACAAGCTGAGGACAAGAAGTAAAGCCTGTCAAGGGACGACAGAGACAAAGAGGGGGAGAGTGTTGCAGAGCAAAGAAGCACAAAAGAGGAGCCCCAAAATTTTCAAATTGATGGGCACATTTTTTCTTCTTCAAAGTTTTAGGAAATTCCCTCAAGCCATGTAAATGCACTAGAGAGAGTCCTCTAGTTGCATAATCCCAACTTGTTGTAAAATATCCCTTGTAAACTAGTAGGAAATTCACTTTTTAGTAATAAAGTGCCGGTCTCTTGTGTGAAAGGACCAAATTTAGGGCACATGTATATAAGTGACTTTGTGACTCTTTAAAGAGACTTTTTGCCATTGTGAAGAAGGAGAGCTCCTGAATTTCGAATTTGCCTCTTTCCTGCTGATTTCCATCTTCTCTTTGATCTTCTAAGTGTGTGTAATGCTTGGAATGTGTGTGTAGGACTGTTGTCTACCCCTCCCCACTATTTTTGAACTACTGTAGTGTGTGTGTGAACTTGTAGAAGTTGTGGAGTGAGTGTGGGTGCTTCCTGCCATTCACTACTTTGGTCATAACTAGAAGCAGAGTTGTCAGAATCGAGTGAATCACTTCCAATAGATGCATCTCATCGAGAGCTTCAAAATGCGTACCCTATTGACTATATTCGGAGTTCGGAGCTGGGAGAAATCCTCGATTTACTGAAAACTGCTGTAAGTGGTATAACAGCAGACACTTCCAGTATTTCAGTGAGTTAGAGAGGTGGATTAGTCTTTCCTCATACATGTAAGCTGAACCACTTCATTTTCCATCATGTGTGCACATGTCCTCATATGCTTGGTTAGGTCGTTTGATCGGATTGACAAATAAGTGTGTGTCAATTTCTCACTATACGCACTTGTGTGGCAATTGGGGTTTAGTCTCACTGACACAAGTCCTTGAGTCTTCTTGAGTCAAGTACACAGTCTATCTATCTAT
>CM035431.1:48119447-48154447 GCA_020310875.1 Ceratopteris richardii
GGTGCAAGGTGTGCACAAGTGCAGGTTTGGAGAAGGTGGAGGTTTGGTGCAGAGGAGGCCAGCAGCAACAAGTCCCTTGGGTATTTGGTATTTTATAATTGAGCGCTCTGTGGAATTTTGCATAGAAGCATTGGCTTGTATTGTGCTTCAATATGGTATTTGTCTTATTGTAATCAATCGACAGAGGCTTCCATGTATTTTCTCTTCTTGTCTGAACCATTTCTCCTACAAACACTCAAATCCCTTCTTGTCCAAGAATCCCCCAACAAAATTTGGCATGCACGGTGGGACATCCAAAGAGATTTGAGCTTAGGAGAAACCAAGTGCAAAGCATAGAAGAGATCAAGTGTCGACAGTACTACAGTGCTACTTCATTAACCAAAAGGTAAATATTCTTATCAAGTGTCTCATATTTAGTGGACTATGAACAGCTCATGACTGCAACCCGGTCCCAAACATTGAGGGTCACCTGCAAGCAAACAAGAAGGAAGGTTGTTAGAAGATCCTCTAGTCCATTATCTTCAACCTCATCAGTACAGAGCATGGCGGGACAGGTAGACTTGGAAACCTTACTCTCAAGATTAAATATAGAATTTCCTTCTTTCAAAGGCCTAGCTCAGGAGGATCCAGACGAGCATATTAGAAGGTTTTTGGCACTATGTAAGACTAGAGGCTTAATGGGCAGGGAGGATGCCTTTTTGATACTCTTCCCTGCCATATTAGAAGGATTAGCAAATAAATGGTTCAGCCAATTTGCTGAGAACCATTTTACAACTTGGGACTTGATGAAAGATGCATTCAAAAATCAATTCCAGCATGGAAATACAGCAGAGATCATCATAGAGAAACTAGAAAATTTGAGATTGGATCCAGGTGAAAAGTTCCCAGAGTTTGTGACTAGGGCCAAAGCACTAATGGCTAAATTGCCAGATCCACCACATGATTTTTTTGTTAAGAAATGGTTAGCTAAGCCTCTACCAGTGGCCACCCAATGCAAAATAAAGGAATTAGTGTTACCTACAGCCTCCATAGAGGAGTTCATCAACACAGCTACACGACTGGAGCAGATAAGGCAACAGTATGGAGCAACTTCTTCTCAACTACCATATTCTACAAAAATGGAGGATCCAGTAATCCAGCTAAGGAAGGAGCTGGAAGGTTTAAAAAGGAATAAGCCATACAAAGAGGAGGAGAATGCTGTTACTCAATTGAGAAGGGAGATTGAAGCACTAAAGCTCCAAAAGGAGGAGGAGGCCCAAGCAGAGGAGTTGGCTCAGCTGCGACAGGAGTTGTAGGAACTCAAAGGAGGTGGCATCAAGATTGGACTTTGGTGTACCATGTGCAGCAAGCAAGGGCATATAGTAAGTGAATGTCCTCTGTTAAGTGTGACTTGCCAATTATGCAGGAAAGCTGGTCATGAGGCCCAGGAATGCCAATCAAGGGGAATACCTGCAACAACATATTGGACACAAGGAGGACCCCTACCACCAACAAATGTAATGGAGGCTGCACCCAATCAAGGTAACAATTATAACCCTAGACACAGGGATAACTTTGGAAATCGGTCAAGGAGGCCAATTATTTGTTTCAGATGTGGAGAATGTGGGCAACATCAAAGTAGGTGCACTCTCCCAAAAAATGCCCCTCCTTGCAGGAACTGCCCAGAGGCTAGGGACCACTATACTAATTGTTGTCCTAAGAATCAAGCATCTTCATCTAGGCCCCACATTCAAATGATTTCTGTGCACAAAGAAGAAATGTTAGATCAAGGCAATGAGCCATCACCATCTACTAGGGTGGTGCAGTTAGAAGAAATTGAACCTTTTACAGTGCAGACAAGAAGCAAAGGGAAGGCTCAAGTAGATATAGCTCAATAATCAAGAATTAATGGATTGAACAAAGACAAAGAGACATCTAAAGACAAGGCCATCACAGGTGCTGATACAAGGCAAAAAGGAGATCCCATATGTACCAGTGATGCCATTGGGCACGCATTCAACAGGGCTCATGAGGAGTTTGATAAGTCAAATGGAGCCCATGCTCTTAAGGAATCAGAAGCTTCTAGACTACTCAAGTCCATGAAAAAGGAGGTCAGTATTTTTTAATTAATAAAGATGGATGGGAAATTTAGGTGAGAACTCTTGCAGGTAATTGATGAAATGTCCACAACAAGTTTAGTGGCAAAGGCTACTGTTATGCATAAAGATAAAAGTGTAGGGGAAGCACCCCTCACAGATTACAAGAGCCCTCGGCTAACAGTCTCTATTAAAGGTCATGAGTTTCAAGGAGTTATTGTGGATGGTGGTTCTGGCATTAACTTGATGCCTGAATATACCATGAAAAAGATTGGACTATACCCTTCAAGTCCTGACAATTTCACTGTAACACTGGTAGACCAAAGCATAGTTAAGCCTATGGGAGTGGTCCCTGGAGTCCCGGTCAAGATACAAGGTACTATCTTTAACTTGGACTTTGTTGTTTTAAGGGTGCCACAGGTAGAAGGAAGTTTTCCCCTCTTAATTGGGAGACCTTGGTTAAGGCATGCCAATGTGCTGCATGACTGGGGCAACGACACAATGTGGGTAAAGCAAGAGGGGAAAGAGTTGTAGCAGATAATTTTAGAAGAAGGTCCAGACAATCAAAGACATACCAGCATGATGTAGACAATTGGTATCTGTATGGAAGAAGAATTGGTGGACAACTCGGAAGCAGATCTATTTGAAGGAGCAGATTTATATGAAGATGAAAACATGTTGGCTTGGCTCCACGCAGAAGACCCATCTTCCTATTATGGAATTTTTCCAAACTCAAGTAGAGAAGAAGCATATGAAAAAAAAGAGGAAAACACTCAGGATACTGATTCGAGTGAAACAGTCTCAGTCAAAGACCATAATAGAGAGAAGAAAAGCATTGTCCTTAAGTGCAGCAGTGACGAAGCTACTGCAAATCATATGTCAATGGCCACATTTTTATGGATACTAGTATGGATATCATCTGTTATGTCAATTTTTATGATAGTAAGTGCAGGTCTTTACGATGATGTGGAAGGAGTACCTGCAAGTCTTTGGAAATAGAAGATGCAGTATGGAGGAGATAATATTTTACTGAAGGATTTAAGGTGGCCTTATCCAATCGTCAGTACGCCCAAAACGAAGACAAAAGAAATGAAGTGCAGTACAAGTGGAGATTATGGAGGAATTTCTATGAGTCAACATATCAAGATCAAGATTCAAGGCCTATCATCAAGCCAACTGAAGAATTATGGATCACTTGGAACCTACAAAATTTGTCTAGGTTGTACATAGCCTTCTCATGTTATTTTTGTTTAAGTTTTTAGTAGTTTTTATTCATTTTCATGCTTGTTCTTTGTGTTTTAGCATAATTAGCAACCCTTTCATAGCCCTTGGCATAAGTACAATGTTTGGAATTTTTCAAGCAATTTTTGGATGTTTTTGGTATTTTTTATCATTTTCAAGTGTCTTTTTCTTGCCAAATGTGGAGGAATAAAGGAATCTCTCTATGGTTTTGAGTGAGGGAACTGGCCTAGAACTGTACAAAAATTTTTGAGAATTTTTTTGAGAATTGTTGGATTTTTTTGCAATTTTTTTAGATTTTTTATGTATTTTTCTTCAATTTTTTTTTTATAATTTAAAAAAAAAGAGGCCCCCCAAGGCGTTTTATTTTTTTCCAAAAATAAAATAAAATAAATATTAAAAATAAAAAAAAACCCCTCTTGCCTGCCCCCTCCCCCCCTCTTCCCTGAGACGTTCAAACCCACAAAACGCATAAACCAACAAAAGGGACACCAAGAAGATTGCCAGAACACGTTTATATTCGATTAGCAACTCGTGTTGAAGAAGGCAATGAGAGTTTGGTATGAGGAGTACTAGTACCCCTCATAGTTGCGCACAATTAGGCGCCATAGGGCATACCCCCCAAGCACTGAAAAGGGCTGGATAGAAATACATGGCTATGACATCCTCCCCCGGCTTGAAGAGCTTGGTGTCCTCAACAAGTGGGTTCGGGTCTTACAAAAAGTCGGTGGGTTTACAAAATTTGGGGAACATTACATGGGGCTTATAGCCAAAATGGCTTAAGAGTGGCAGTAATATTTTCGGACTAACGGATGGTCGGGCCCAAAGGTGTTGGCCGGAAGCCAATCCGCATCAACTAAGGGGCAGCCTTTGAATTTCACGAGGAATTGGGGACCTTCACGGGTGTTCCGATCCCGTAAAATAGCTTCTGCCTCGAACTAGTTCTCGCCGTCGTGCAACACCGGGATCTCGCGTCCGTACTTTGAGTCGGGTTTGAACCGCTTGAGAAGGCTAACATGAAAGGCATTGTGAAATTGCATGTTGTCGGGAAGCTCCAAGCTATAAGTGACTTCATTGATCCGCTTCTCCACTTTGTATGGTCCGTAGTAGCGATGGTTGAACTTCTGCGTGATGTTCTTGGGTAGGGTGATATTTCGTGCGCTGACGAGGACAACGTCGCCGACTTGAAATTCTTCGCCAGGCCTTCGTTTCTTGTTTGCGTAGCGAGCCATGCGTTCTTTGCTTCTTTGCAAGCTGGACTTTGCCTCTTCTAACTTTGTTTTCCACTGATCCAAGAAGGCGCCGCAGTCGGGGTCGTTTGTTGCAAGTGTGGAGTCTTGCGTGAGAGCCAAGGGCGTGATTACCTCCTTGCTGGTCGCCAACTCGAATGGGGTCATCTTCGTGCTTGAGTGGACGAATGCATTGTAGTGAAACTCCAGAATATCTAAGTGCTTCGCCGAGTCCTTTTGATCGGTTCTGACATAGTTCCGGATATAATCTTCAATTGTCTGGTTGACCCGTTCTGTTTGCCCATCGGTTTGTGGGTGGTAAGCCAAGGAGAACCTAAGTTGTGTCCCCAAGATGCGGAAAAGCTCTATCCACAGTCGGCTTAGGAAGCGTCCGTCCCGGTCCGACACGATGGCCAGAGGTAATCCGTGATACTTCACGATGTGCGTAAAGAAGAGATGAGCCACGGCCTTGGCGTTGAGCGGTGGTTTGGCTGGGATAAAGTGTGCTTGCTTTGTGAAGTAATCCACCACAACGAAGATGGTGTTGAATCCTAAAGATGGTGGGAGTTCGGTTATGAAGTCCATGCTGATCATGTCCCACGGCCGGTTCGGAATCGGGAGAGGTTGCAGAAGGCCGGCGGGCTTCACCCGATCTTGACGGACTAACTGACACGTCGCGTATGTTTCCACATATTCTTGAACCTATGCCTTCATGGGGGGCCAATAAAAGTGTTTGTGGAGCATCTCGTAGCTGCGGTTTTGCCCTCCATGGCCGGCCACTTTGCAATCATGTGCCTCCCACAACAGCTCTTTGCGTAGCTCTAAGTCGTTCGGTACATATATTTTTCCTTGCGATGGAGGATGCCTTCTTGTAGGGTGTAGCGACTCGGGGCCTAGGCCGTTTGCATCTCCTGAAGTATGTCTTGGACTTGGGCATCCTGTGCCTCGGCACGTTGAATTCTGCCTCTCAGGTCGGATGAAACTGTGGACATCGCCTGGAGCTCGGGTCTTCGACTAAGTGCATCTGGCATGACGTTCTGCTTGCCCGGTTTGTGGATGATCTCAAGGACGAACTCGGCAAGGAAATCTTGCCATCGGGCTTGCTTCGGGCTTAACTTGGGTTGAGAGGTGAAGTACTTCAAAGAGATGTTGTCCGTGAAGACTTTTGTGTGTTTGTCCAAGACATAGTGCCTCCACTTGCGCAGACAGTGTATGATTGCTAACATTTCTTGCTCATGTGTGCTCCATCTGAGTTCGGGGCCGGTGAGTTTGTGCGACTCATAAGCAATGGGTTGCCCATCTTGTAAGAGGATGCCTCCTATGGCCGAACCCGATGCGTCCGTATGAACTTTGAATGGTTTGTCGAACTCGAGAAGTTTGAGCACCGGGGCATTGCACATAGCGACCTTCAACGCTTCGAAGGCCTCTTCCTCGTCCATTCCCCACTTGAAGGGCTCCTTTTCTTTGATCAACTCCAAGAGCGATGCTGCAATCTTGCTGAAGCCTTGGATGAATCGGTGGAGAAATTGGTAAAAGCCTATGAATTCTCGCACTTCTTTGACGGTCTTCGGGTGTGCCCATTTGAGCACGGCTTCTACTTTCTAGGGGTCGGCATGGAGGCCGAGTTCGGAAACGATGAACCCCAAGAATTCCACTTTCTTCATACAAAACTCGCACTTGCTCGGTTTGGCAAAAAGCCGGCGTTGCCGCAAGCGTAATAGGACAGCCCGAACGTGCTCATAGTGCTCCTCCAATGTGCGGCTGTAGATAAGTAGATCATCAATGTAAATGATGAGGAAGAGATCGAGCATGTCCCGAAAGCCGTCGTTCATCTCCCGACAAAAGGTGGCCGGTGCGCCTATAAGTCCGAATGGCATGATGAGCCACTCATAGCTGCCGTAGCATTGCGGAAGGCCGTTTTCTCGATGTGTTCTTGTGCGACCCAAATTTGATGGTACCTAGAACGAAGGTCTATGCGTGTGAAGTATCGTGCCTTGCCAAGGTGGTCTAGTAGTTCCTCCATCATCGGGATGGGGTACTTGCTCTTGATTGTGCCTTTGTTAAGCGCGCGGTAGTCGATGCATAGGCGGAGGGAGTCGTCTTTCTTCTTCACAAACAAGACGGGGGCTCCGTAAGGTGAGCTGCTTGGTCGAATGTACCCTTGGTCTTCAAGTTCATGTAGCTGCCGTTTGAGCTCTTGGAGGTCAGTCTCATTCATTCGATAAGGGGCCCGTGAAGGGGGCGGGTGATCCGGGAGTGTGTCAATCCGATGTTGGACATTGCATAAAGGCGGGAGACCGGGTGGGAGGGTGTCTGTAAGCACATCTGTAAATTCTTCCATTAGCATCTGGAAACTCGAATGCCCAATCTTTGAGACGTCAATTGGCTTCGGTCCTGTTTCCTCTGCCACCGGCCTAAGGACACATAGGTGAGCTATTCCGCCTTGATAAACGGCCCGTCTGAACTGCTTATGAGATAACGGTGATGGTGTGTGCGTCGAGGTTGAGGCCCGGGTGTGTGCTTTCTCTTTACCTTTGCGTGTCGGCTTTGGCTCTCTTGGTTCGCTGTCAGATGGCTCGTCTGCTCGTCTGCACGAGGGGCCCAGACGCGGTTGCAGTCAACGACAAGAGCTTGCCCATTCTGATCAAGAAGTACTTTGTCTACCCCTTTGCCGAAGAAGGAGATCATGTGTTTTTCCATAAACTCGAGGCCTAGAATGACTTCAAACGTTTCCATCGGTATAATGAGGAAGTTCAGGTGACCGAACCACTGGCCTAACTTGACCGGGACACCGTCGGCATACCGGACATGACTAGCCTCTCCCTGAGCAAAGACGATGGACATGCGGAGCCGTTTACTGAGCTTGAGTCCAAGGCGTTGAGCGCACTGCGGGGTCATGAAGTTGTGGGTGGCACCTGTGTCGAGCATCACCGGCATTCGTTCACCTCTGACTTCGCCCATAATGAACACTTGGTGTATGATAGGTAACGCTACTGAATGGCATTGAGCCTTCCCTTTAGAAGTGGACGGCCCACGGGGTGAAGATTCCTCTGATTCGTCACTGTGAATTTCGGTGATCTTCGGTCGAGACGTGGATGCCTCGTCGGTTTTCGTTGCTTGCACTCGAGTGTCGGTTCGTTTCCTCCAGCACTTATCGGTCGGGTGGCTGCCCTGGCAATGCTTGCGCACCGGGCGGGGGTCGCGCCTGAGTTGGTTGCTTTGATTAGGGGACCTGGAACGATTCTCGGTTAGGGCCGGGAGCGCTTTGAAACCTTGGCTGCGTTGGTTGTCGGTAGGTCTTCCGTATGATGAAGTTTGCTCTTTGCTTGCGGTTGATTCTTTGCGGTTAGTTTGGCCTCCGTCGGTTGAGCGTGCAAGCCGGTTGGAGTAGGCATCGTTGAGATGTTCGGCGATGCGCACCGCATCCTCCCAGGTTTGGGGGTCTTGCTTCTCCACTTCTTTGTGGTAGTACGGGGAGCAGCCATAAAGGAAGCCGTGTAGGCGGTCAATTTCAGCCATGTCGTTGATTCGGAGCATGAGCCTACGGTATTGTGACACATAAGGCCCGATGAACTTGTCTTGACGGAGGTTGCGCCATTCGTCACGTGCTTGGAAGGCTTCGTTGCGAGGCACAAAGTAGTCGACGATGGCCGCATTGAAGTGATCCCATGAGGGCCAGGCTTGCTTCTTGTGTTCCACCATGTACCAAGCTGAGGCCTCGTCCTGTAAGAATTGGCGGGCAATGCGCGTCCAATGGTTGCGGCCAACCCGGAGCATCTGGAGGTAGCTTTCCATACCTTCGATCCATCGATTGACGGCAATGGAGCTTCGACTGCCTCGGTACTTGTCGGGGGGGTTCAGTTTGAAGAAACCAAAGGAATCGAGATCGTCGATATCCACCAGTTGCATTTGAGAGCACTGAAAAGGACTGGATAGAAATACAGGGCTGTGACATTCCCCCCCCCTCCCCCCCTTCCCCTCCCCCCCCCGCAGCCCCCCGCCAACCTCCGCCCACGCCCCCCCCTCCGCCCGCCCTCCCGCAGCCCCCCCCCTCTTCCCCCCCTCCCCCCCCCCCTCTGCAGCCACCAGCACCCGCCCACCCGCACCCGCCTGCCCACCCACACTTGCCGCCCCCCGCCCACCCGCAGCCCCCTTCCCCCCCGCGCGACCCCCCCCTTCCCCCGCCCTTTTTTTTTTTTGTTGCTTTGTTTTTCTTTCTTTTTTCTTTTTCCCCCTGCGTGCGCGCGCCCGTCGTTTTTTTTTTGTTTTTTCTTCTTTTTGGTTTTTAATTCTTTTGTTTTATTCCCCCGCCCCCGACGTCGCATTCTTTTCTATTTATTTAGTTTATTTTAATTATTTTATATATATTCTTTATATTATATTTATTTTACTTTAAATTTATTTTATTTTCTTTTCCATTCAATCTGTGCGTTGGATTTAAAAATATATATATATCAGAAAAAAAACATAAATTATATATATATATATATATATATATATATATATATATATATATATATATATATATATATATATATAATTAATTAATTATTAAAAAAAATCTTTAATTTTTTTTCTTATAACAAAAATATATATATATATATATATATTTATTATTATTATTATTATTTTTTAATTCCATGGCTCAAACCTTTTGGCTTTGGATCGTCCCTCGGATGGCCATTTTTTTCAAAAGTGGGGTCATTTTCATGTATTTTGGCACCTTTGGATTCATTTTTTGCATTAATTTTTCCAAAATACCACCTTTTCTATGACTTTTGGTCAAAACCCACATGTTTTGAACACATTTACCACATGTTTTTATTTCACCACATTGTCCATATGGTCTATTCTCACTTGGTCTTTCCTTATGTTTCATAATTTCCCATATGCAACCTCTGTAGCTCTATAGTTTGATCATTTTAACCCTCTCGAGACCCCATAATCATACTTCCAATCCCTCCCTTTACCAATCTACCCAGCCACATCCTTAACCCTCCCTACCATATCCATCTCCGCCCCTCATCCCTCCCCTCCACCTCCTTTCTAACTTCCCATTTCCCTCATTTGCTTCTCCCTACCAAAAATCTCCCTTTTTGGTTCTTCTCTGGTGATTGTTTTCTCCTACTTCTGGTAGACTTGGTAGCTGCTAAGGTGTCCCCTTTGAAGATTTTGCCGCACACATTTTATGGTGTCCTTACTGCTCAAAGTTTTGGTTGTGGCTCTCCGGGACGGAGAGCACATTAGGTGGTGGACAACTGTTGAGCCCATAAAAGTCATATTGATCAAAGTCAACTATAGTGAAAGTCAAAAGATCAAAGTCAAACTGGTCAAAGTCAAACTGGTCAAAGTCAACAAGGTCAAGGTCAACAAGGTCAAGGTCAAAGTCAACAAGTTCAAGGTAAAGTTAAGAGGTGCAAAATCAAAGTGCTAAAGTGCAGGTGTCAAAGTGCACAGGTAGTGCACAATGAATTGTCCACAAAGGGTAAATTGGAGAAAGTGGGTTGTAGGTTGCAGAGGTATTTCTCTAATTTCCCTCAGGTTCAAAGTGTTTTTAAAGTGTTTTGGAAGGTTCAAGTGAACCCTCCCTTATGTGCACATTTGAAGAGTTAAAAGGAAAATGTGAAGGTATGTGAAGCGGCAGCGTACGCAGAAGTAAAGGTATGGCCCTCAATTAAAATTTTTGGTTTTAGTCTAAAGTCACTACAGGACAAAACAGGGAGTCGTTGGCTGCCACTTGTGAAGACAATCTTGGGACATCAAAGTGAGCACCAAGATCCTCTTGCAGTTAGGAGTGTACGTGAATCGACACTCAACTCAAGGCAAGGACTATTCTTGGACCATTATAGTGTAAGCAAAGGAAGCATAGTCTAAGTGGAGCAAGAGAGAGAAGTGCAAGAGACACACAATGTGCGACGCAGAGAAGCGAAGTGCAAGGTGTGCATGAAGAGTGGCCAAGGAAGTGTGTAGAGAAGTGCTAAGCTAGTCTCCCAAAGATCCCAAGGTCTTATTGAAGTGTGCACGTTGTCGTCGGGTTCGTGAAAGGAGTCAAAAAGAGAGTGTTATCCTAGCTTGAGTGATTTTGAAGATGAGTTCCGATAGGGTAAAACAACTAGCTACCGTGGTTCCTAATTAGGTATAGCACTTAAAATTTGGTTTTATGGTATGCTGATCCTGAACCATTGATTGAAAACAAAATTGAAACCTTTAATCCATTTTTCTAAATTTAAATTCACGAGGTCTTCTTTGGTGCCATTGTTTCCCGTGTGTTTTCACTCTTGTGTGACCTGCACATATATGAATGTCATGCATTGTTATGGTAAGAAAGATAACTCATCATCTTGATGTCTAATTCATAAGCCAAAAAGATTACTTTAAGATTTTTTAGTACCGCTTCTATATGTAAGCCAAAATAGAGGACAAAAAACAAGCAATGCAAGTTCTTTTTCAGTCGGTTCTCAAATTTATTTTCAGCCAAACATTATGAGGCTAATAAGCAAAGAGGAACACCTGCATAATCTTATTCTAGGAATGCAAATTTAGCATGTATGTTTCAGCGTCCCAAACTTTATTGCATATTAGAAACCCTGCTCTTTCGATGCTTGCATATACTCGTATATCAGCGCATTCAAATGCATAATATAGATACACACTAAGTCCTTCAACATGTGATGTCTAGAGTCAAGCTGAGGTTTCATTTTTCTAAAGCATTGGAATAAGAAAAACATGGATTTATTTCAAGTAACCCGTTTGAAACAAAATGTATGTAGCTATAATGATGCATTTTGCAGAAAACAAAACGTAAGTGTAAAACACGAGTTTTCAACGAATTATTTCGCAAAAACATAAATTTTTTCTATTTCTGATTTTACAGAAGTTCATAAGTCTTAAGATATGGAACCTTGCGCTTTAAATCTTATATGAAAGTACTTTAAATCATATAGCATTTTTTTTTGAGCAAATACTTGTAGAGCATGTATTTCAAGAGAAAGAAATTGCCATTCTCTTTCTTTCATGTGACTGCGCATGTACAACAACACATCGCTCAACCCATAGAAAGTTTGCCATGTTCAATAACAACTCCTGTTATTTGGTCCTAACGAATAGGAGTTATTACCTATTGATCTGCGTAGAAGGTTCCTCTGAATGTGCAATAATTCTGCAATCGGCTACCACAATAGCTCAAATTACTGATAAGACAAAAGAACATGAGATTTCCTAAGTGACATCCATAATGCAATCTGGAATGTCGTCCTCATTTGTACAAGCACCCAACACAATCTAGAATAGCTTAAACTTTTTCAGAGCTTTAAGAATTTTTGTTGTCTTTAGATAGAAAGGCTTCTAACTGACAGTACAACCTCCATGCACTTCATCAAGGTAAATTTAAGCTAGCTAATTACCAGCCATCACTCATGCACAACAACACTGCCCCCATGTCATCATTACATAGGAGAGAAATCGATATAGGAAGCATTGAATATGTTTATAAGTATATAATACTGCTGGTATCTATGTTAGAAAATGGCATGCATATATGTAGCAAGGTAACCTAGCACTAAAAAGCAATTATTCTCCATCTCATTGGAATTCTCATGCATATCTGGATTTATTCTTGTGCATATCTGCATGCCTGATGCAATTCTGAGTGTAGTTCTTGTCTTTGAACACAGGGTGATCGAATAGTTCCTATACTTTATGAGAGATCTTTGGATGCGGAGTAAGATTTTAGTATTGAAGCTTATAAACATCTCCATTCTGTAGTTGAACTCATTTCAATTTCGTCACTGTGCACATTGAAGGTTATAAGCATCTCATACAATCGTGCAGTATTTCATTTCATGCCCATTTCTGCATGCACTCCAAAAGAAACAAGTTAAAGAGAATAACAATCGCACAGTACCTCGTTTCATGCCCATTTCTGAATTTACTCCAAACAGTGAGCCATAGTTTGTAGCACTCTACTATCATTTGAGAGAACTTTTGCTGGTCTTTTTTTCTCCTATATATGTTCCCTCTCTTTTCAAGCGCGTACAACCCACAACATGTGAGGGCATCACAACTCTATAATTTCCTCCTTAATCTTGACTATAATCATGCACGTTACGAGCCACTTCCCATTTCCTCCTCTACAAACAGCATCTCGATATCTGCTTCCTCTCTCTTTTGTTTTTCTCCTGCATCTCTCACCCTTCGAGGATCTTCTGCATCTTCACATCCCTGACAATGTGTGCCCTCTACTCCCAGCAACCCACACGAAGATTATAATCGGAACAGCCAAGATGGAGCACAATGCATATTGAGCGATCTTCCTCCTATTGTAACCAATGGCTTCTCCTTTCTTTCAAACTCAGAAACCCCTCTGTATGTCAGTCCGAGCCGCCATTCTTTTCTCATGCTAACCAGAGACCTCCCTCCTCGGCTGCATGCCTGTTATCCTATGATCTCCTTCCTGTTCTAGATGTCGCTCTTCCTATTCGTGACTCCTCTCTATTCTCTGACCTGCCAAGCCCCAAGAGAGAGCCTCTTCCCGAGTCTTTTTCCCGTGTCATTCACGTGATGCCGCCCTCATTCCCTACTCGGTTGCTTCCTTTCATAAGAGCAGCCATCTTTTTTTCTTTTCTGATCCCATGTGAATATCCTTTTTAGTCCCTGACTCCCCGATCAAGGATTGCCTGCCTCTCGTACGGTTCACTTCCAAGCTACAGAACGCATGCACGTGAATTCTGATCATATATTTTTCCTTTCTTTATAGGATCATCCTCACCTGTATGCTCCACTTAAAACACATTTATGCATATATATAAATCTATACATATACAAGTTCATGCGTGCATACATAAGTCACACTTAAATTACATGCACTCATATTTTGCTACGTTTATTACATTGATACTCTCTGTTTCAAAGCAATCAAACAACCGGAGTCATACCATTCAATAACAAGAAATAGAAAGAAAACATATCGAGCACTTATGTGCAATCAGATCCACATAAAAGGATAGATTTCACCGGTATTAGATGTGTTGATAATGTCCATATCGAACATCATACTCATAAAATTCATTTTTATTAGGGCTTTGTGTTGGTGTGTGTAATTTGATGTCCAAGGCTTGAATGCTAATTAGGACGACATCCACCCCCTCTGAACCTGTGCATCCTCTGGATGTGCCAATCAACCTGCATACATACCAACAAACACGAACGAGTATCAAGTAGTCATAGCATATAAACAAGACTTAAAGAAAATTTTAACTTCATGCATGGAATCTGAATATGCATTAAATTTGGCATAAATTAAGAGAAGAAAGTAGACACAAGCAGCCCATACAACATATCAGAATACACTAATGCACTCAGACTAGAAATCACATGAGTAAATTGAAAACTTCTTAGCTCTCTCGTTAACTCGACCCGGTCAGATTTAGTAGCCTATCCGAAGCATTTGCATATACCAATCCTCACTAACTCGATTTATAAGACTCCCATCTGGCTTCCCTATTGATCTCCCATCATCCGAATCCCCATCATACCTTTTCTTATTTTTCTCTTATCTTTATTCTATTTTTCTTTATTTTAATTCTTTGTTCCAGCTCAGACTTCATATTTTTGTTTTTATCTTTATTTGTTTATTTATCCACACATATCAGCCTATGCCGAAATCGGATGCAACTCGTGGACCTGACCACCCGGTCAGGTTTAGCCCACCCATCTACCGACCCGACATAGCGCACGATGCACAATGTCAGCCTCATACAAAATCAACGTCAGCTCGTGGCTCTGACCACCCGGTCAGAGTGACTCCACCTGCCTATCAACCCGTATGAGCGCGTAACAACATGTAGGTTAGGCCATACGACACAACTAGCGTCAGCTCATGACCCTGATCACTCGACCAGGGTAGTCCCACTCGCCTACTAGCTCATCACAGCGCCCAATGGCACATACACGTACACATAGATAGCTGGCTGGTATAAGAATTCTTTTCTCAAGACATAATCTATCTGAAGATCAGGTCAGATGAGAGATCAAGAGCAGAAGTCGAAGTGTCTCACTCATTAAGTGTCATAAACAGTAGTATACATAGATACTTAGTCTAGGTCTTCCTTTCACCTTCCTAGGCCTTGTTTTTCGAAAGTTCTAGTCCATCTTCTAATCTCACTCATATAATCCCAGCCCTTATACATCACATGTAATCTTATTAGTAGTACACGATTTTTGTTCTACTTAATTTTCTTAATTATGCATTTCTTTACATGTTATATGCCCAACTCATGTAGTCTTTTCATATGGACATATATACACACATACACATATATATAAGAGGAAAAAAGGAAACTGAAACAATAACATCTCACCAATATAAAGTTAGAAGCCGCTCGAGCTTGACATCTGCAATTACTCTTTCTTTAAACATTTCTAACTTGGTCATCCTACATAAAATAGAAGATTATTTCACAAGAATTTATATAGAAACAGTCACTCAAAAGGAAAATATTACCTGGTCTTATTTATATACATTGGTAATTGTCTCCTTGCTGATTTCCGAAGATCTTTCCTGGTTTTATTCTTCATAAAAAAAACCTAACTTGATTTTTAAAAGAAACGGTATTTACACATGGTTTCAATACAGCTTTTTAATCTATCTTTAAGACGGCTCCCCCCCTTCATGTTCCCTACGGAACAAGGCAAGTTGCTGTAAAAGTTTTGCATATTCCGCCAAGTCCCGACTATAAACAAGGAGTTCTGTTGGGTCCACTTCCATATATGATTCACGATCCACTGAAGTGTCATTTTCTCCATATGTTCGTGCCGCTCGATACCTGAACACACTCCCTACGTTTGACGATGAGATCAAAGTCTCACTAGTAATGCGATCTTTAACAAACTCCTCAACAGGAATTCTTTCATCATTTTCGGGTGTAGGGAGCAAGTAAGTCGATATGAAAGAACTATCTAAGGTTCTTCCTTCAGGTACACTCCTTGATGTCTCTCTAAATCTATCAGGAATGCTACCCTCAGGGATGGATGTATCAGTGGAAACTTCACTATCCATTCTGGAATCTAAGATAGTCAAACAGTCCAATCAAACCTAAAAGATTTCCTATTAATAACCTGATCACAAATCTCTGTCAGAACCCTGCAAGGAACAAAAATTACATTATTAGAAGGTCATGAATAAGTAAAACACATACATTTATTTTATTTATTACTTTATTTATTTATTATATCCAGACAGATTCATTTCTTATTATTTATCTACATGTTTTTAATATATACATATATATATATATATATATATATATATATATATATATATATATATATATATATATATATATATATATATATATATATATATATATATATATATATATATATATATATATATATATATATATATATATACACGTATATTTATATACATACACTATCTTATGATATAATTCATTTTAATCATTTTCCTTATCGGTATCTTCTTCCCCACTTTCTTCTTCCTCGTCTTCATTTACCATCGTCTCATAATCCTCATTCTCTCTTCTTTTAAAGAGCTTAACTCTCTTCCCAACAATTAAATCCTTTAACTTAGTGCCATCTAATTCCCTAAGTGAGTATGTTGCATTGTCAAATACTTCACATACTACATAGGGACCAAACCATCTTTTTACCAGTTTTCTTCGAGCTTCATATTGCGTATCCAAAGAGCTATCATAGACAAGTACCCAGTCTCCTTCATTCAATTTTTTAGGTCTTAACCTGTGGGACTTGTCAAATGCAACCTTATTTTTCTCTCTAGATGCTCTGAGCTTAAATGCAGCTTCTTCTACCAGATTTCTTCCTCTCTCTAGTTGAAGAATCCGCACTGCTAGAAGATCTTCTCTTGACATCTCATCTTCCCAAGGCAAGGAAGTCCACACTAAAGCATGTAACTCTGGCGGCAAAATAGGTTTCTGACAATACATTAGTTCTGCTGGCATATATCCAGTAGTCCTAGTGCATGTCATCTGATCTGCCCAAAGGGCAAAGGGAAGGTAATTTGGCCAGTTCTTTATCTTTCCCTCACAAGATTTAGCCAAAGCTTTAATAATCGGAGGATGTCCGCGCTCAATATTCCCATTGGCTTCAAGATTGTAAGCAGTGGTGAGCGACAATCAAATTCCATATTTTTCAAAGAAGTCTTTGGCTTCTTGAGCATCAAGCTCACCTCTGTCGGTAACTATTTTCTCAACATAACCAAATCTACTAAAGACGTCTTCTAGTAGAAACTTGCATACATTGCTTGTAGTTTTCGTCCTCAGAGCTCTTCCTTCAACATGGTTTGTTAGATCCTCTCTTGCCAGCACAATATACCTCATTTGTTGCACCCCTAATGGCATTGTAACCAGATCGACAACCCAATTATAGTGGATATTAAGAGGGTATGTTGGATGCAACTCATCTCTGTGTCTAACATTAGAGTACATCTGGCAAGGTTTACAACAGTGGCTACATAATTTTGGACACCTACATACATTCCAGGCCATCAGTATCTTTCCTTTATCTTTTGTAGGTCCCTTGAAAGCCTTTATGTCCGGCCCATAGTGAGCCATGCATTTCATTGCAACCTACAACTCGCTGGGGTATCTTACCTATTCCAATCCTTTGCTTCCAGAGTAATCCATCTTTTAGGAAATAATTGCTTGACTTTCTTCTAATGGTACAAAATTTTTCTTTGCTCCAACTAGGATCAGGAGACTTCATACTTAAATATCTTCCGATTTCCTTCCACTCATTTTCATATTCGTCTTCATTAAATCTCTCTATTATTCCTATGTGAATCTCGTAAGTTTTTTCTTCTGTCCTTCTATTATCTTTTCCACTCCCTAAGCTTCATTGAGCTTCTCTTGAAGACCCAACACGAGTCCCAAGCCTTTCAATTTGATGCTTAGGCTCTTTTCTATTTAGTCCAGTAGATGCTTCATCTAAGCTCAAGGTATGTACATGTGAAGCATAAAAGTCCAGACCTATCTCTTCATCATTAGAAATCATCGAATCTTCATTTTCATATATAGCTCATGATAGCATATCAGCCACCACATTATTCCTTCCAGCTATATGAACGAACTCAGGATTTAGCGACTTAATATATGCTATCCATCTTAACATGGCAATGTCTGCAGTGGAACAATTCACGATCATTCCCAACAATGGTAAGCAATCTGTTTCTACTACCACATTTGCCCCAATCAGATATTCTTTATCATTCTTTAGTGCAGTCACTATTCCCCAAAGCTCTCGCTTAATTTGAGGGTAACCTCTCTGGCAAACATTTAGAACTTTAGCTCCAAAACGAATTGCATATCTTTTTCCTTCATCATCCTCTTGGCCAATCACCCAACCTATACCTGTCGGACTCGTATCTATGGTGATATAAATTTCTTTATTGTCACTGTAGTCGGCCTTTCTAAGCAGTGGTGCTTCTACAAGTGCCTTCTTTAATTTTCTCACAGCTTGAGTATGGATATCTTTCCATTGAAATCTTTGCCCTTTTCTAAGCATTGATAGAGTGGGTCTGCAACATGGGCAAAATGAGGAATCCACACAACATAAAAAACACATGCCCCAAGAAATCTCCTCACTTCAGTGATCGAGGAGCAGACCTCTTTCATGTGCCGAATGGCATCTACTTTCTTCGGACACGGCTTCCTTCCTTTAGGTCCACACAAACTTCCTACAATTAAAACCTCTTGCACTCCAAATACTGATTTTTCAGCAGACAACGTCAAATGAACTTCTTCCAGCCGACTGAGAATGGATTCGCAATCATTTATGTGCTTTTTAACAAATTTCCTACATCCATCCTCGTCAAGAGTCTCGTCTTTATCTCTTTCTTCACAGCCTTTAATAGGGACATCGTCAATGAACGGCATAGTCAGATGCTGAATAAAATCCCTAAGCACCTTATGCATACCATTCATCATATGTGCCACCGAGTTCATGGCGCCTTGTGGCAAAGTGCACATGCGCACAAGCCCAAGTGGAGTCCTCATAGTCGTCAAGTCGTAGCTTTCGAGAGTTAGCTGGAATTGATCATACCCAGAGTGTAAATCTCCCATTGAGTAAATAGATCTTCCCGCAAAGGCTTCTGCATACTCATCTACAATAGGCCCAGTTCCCATATTTCTAATTGTCACTTTATTCACTGGCTGTAGATCTTGGATAAATCTTAATGACCCATTTTTCTTTGGTACAGTAAACCAACGGTTAGAATAGGGGGCACTTGATGGCTCAAGAATCCCCATTCTAATCTTCTCATTCAATAGGTCAATTAGCTTTGAAATATGAGCTTTTGGTACCGGAATCGGTCTGAGATTCCAAGGTGCATGTGGTATCATGAAAATTATCATAGGTGTCACCACAGATGGATCTACACATCCAATTTCCTGGGCATTGAAGGAGAAAGCCTTTCCATGCTTGAATATCATCCGAGAGAATATATTCTTCTCTTTTTCACGGAGGAACCCATCTTTTCCTGATTGATTTTGTTCAAGAGTCTCTTTAGTGAACTCGTGACCTATTTTCCTTTTATCTCGGAGAGGTGGCTGAGATTTTGCACCATCCATAAGTTTATTACTATCTTCTGTAAGCGGAACTTCAACTGGCTTTATCTTTTTATCAATTGTTTTGTATTTTGTTTCAATGAAGACTTCTTTACCTGTTTCATCTTGCTCAAACTTTGCTATTTCCTTGTACATGGAAATAGAGTGCGTTTGAATCACATAATCACTCCTTCTTCCTTGAATCAACTCTTGCAGATCAAACAATGTGTCTGCAAAAGATATCTCATCAAAGACTCTGGAAATTTCCTCGTCGAAGTCAAGCACTCTGCACCCATAAAAGTTTCTTTGAAGATCTGCTATGTAATGTTTTTCCCACTTTTTTAACTCAGAAAAAACACGAAACTAAAATGAATTTGTCGAAGAAAGTTCTATGAAACTCGATATGAACATATTTACATTCCGGATCTTTTCACCTTTCAAGCTTTCATAGTCCCGATTCATGAAAGCTTCATTTAAAAACTTTGATCGTCGAACTCTTCAGGAATAGGTCTTGTCCGAAAAGAAGTTCTATTCCTGATATGGTCTACACAAACCGTCATAAATTGAACTACCTTCTTTCCATCCTTACTTCGGATTCACGCATAGGCCGATCCATCCTCCAAGACTCTTGTTTCCATTCTCAAGGCACTAATGTATGGCTGCCCTAAAATCAACGAGTAACTAGAATGATCTTGCACGAAGAAATTTTGATAATCACTACCATCCCCAATTGTAACTAGTACCTGCGGGCATGCACCAAACAACTCGCCTGGCATTGAATTCGTAGCCGTGGTTCTCCATCCCGGCTGCATATCTATTGGCCATTTCCCCTTCATGTAGAGATCTTTGGACATTAAGTTAACTTCAGATCCGTGATCGATAAGAGCAACGACTGGTGTATTGATTTTATCTAATCGCACCAACGTCTCAGTTGTGGCTCGAGCCCAATGTCTCAGTCGTGGTATGTCATCGGGTTCGTGAAAGGAGTCAGAAAGAGAGTGTTATCCTAGCTTGAGTGATTTTGAAGATGAGTTCTGATAGGGTAAAACAACTAGCTACCGTGGTTCCTAATTAGGTATAGCACTTAAAATTTGGTTTTATTGTATGCCGATCCTGAACCATTGATTGAAAACAAAATTGAAACCTTTATTCCATTTTTCTAAATTTAAATTCACGAGGTCTTCTTTGGTGCCATTGCTTCCCGTGTGTTTTCACTCTTGTGTGACCTGCGCATATATGAATGTCATGCATTGTTATGGTAAGAAAGATAACTCATCATCTTGATGTCTAATTCATAAGCCAAAAAGATTACTTTAAGATTTTTCAGTACCGCTTCTATATGTAAGCCAGAATAGAGGACGAAAAACAAGCAACGCAAGTTCTTTTTCAGTCGGTTCTCAAATTTATTTTCAGCCAAACATTATGAGGCTAATAAGCAAAGAGGAACACCTGCATAATCTTATTTTGGGAATGAAAATTTAGCATGTATGTTTCAACGTCCCGAACTTTACTGCATATTAGAAACCCTGCTCTTTCGATGTTGGAGAATTAAGCTTGCATATACTAGTATATCAACGCATTCAAATGCATAATATAGATACACACTAAGTCCTTCAACATGTGATGTCTAGAGTCAAAGTGAGGTTTCATTTTTCTAAAGCATTAAGAAAAACATGGATTTATTTCAAGTAACCCGTTTGAAACAAAATGTATGTAGCTATAATGATGCGTTTTGCAGAAAACAAAACATAAGTGTAAAACACGAGTTTTCAACCAATTATTTCGCAAAAACATAAAGTTTTTCTATTTCTGATTTTACAGAAGTTCATAAGTCTTAAGATATGGAAGCTTGCGCTTTAAATCTTATATGAAAGTACTTTAAATCATATAGCATTTTATTTTTTTGAGCAAAAACTTGTAGAGCATGTATTTCAAGAGAAAGAAATCGCCATTCTCTTTCTTTCATGTGAGTGCGCATGTACAAAAACACATCGCTCAACCCATAGAAAGTTTGCCTTGTTCAATAACAACTCCTGTTATTTGGTCCTAACGAATAGGAGTTATTACCTATTGATCTGCGTAGAAGGTTCCTCTGAATGTGCAATAATTCTGCAATCGGCTACCACAATAGCTCAAATTACTGATAAGCCAGAAGAACATGAGATTTCCTAAGCGACATCCATAATGCAATCTGGAATGTCGTCCTCATTTGTACAAGCACCCAACACAATCTAGAATAGCTTAAAATTTTTCAGAGCTTTAAGAATTTTTGTTGTCTTTAGATAGAGAGACTTCTAACTGACAATACAACCTCCATGCACTTCATTAAGGTAAATTTAAGCTAGCTAATTACCAGCCATCACTCATGCACAACAACACTGCCCCCATGTCATCATTACATAGGAGTGTTAAACGTCGCTTGCCGTCAGAAGCGCGTTTAAACATCTATTCGGGTTCTTGGGAGTGGAAGGGGTCTGTTAAACAGAGGCCCTATGCTTGATTTTCCCCAAAATAACCACTTCATACACATCGATATACTAATGTTCAAGAACTCTATCAAGAATTTGTTTACGCTTCACAATCTTACTATCTGTAATCGGACTCTTCCAAAGCTTACCGAACATACTCCAGTTAACGCTCTCTCAGCGTACAGCTCAGGCAATATTCAGTATCGTAATACAAGATTACTTTTGTCTAGCTTAAAGAACTGATCCAACACAAACTACCGTACACAACAGAGTTAATAACAATAACTCAATCTGTATCGTGCAGGTGCGGATAATCCACCAGAATAGAAGACGCAGGATGATTCAGAATTCTGAACCACACAGTACTAAACTATCATTACTGGAGCATGGGCTTCATCAAACAACTTACAGAACATCAACAAAACAGAGAGACACAACAGTACGTAGCATTATCAGAACAATCACAACGGAAACTACACAGAACGATTCGCTCAGACAGATAGTCTGGCGATCTTCTGATCGTCTATGTAAATCACAAACCGAACAAGTATCGATAAACAAACAAGACAGCGACGAGAACAGAATACTCAGAATTACTCAACGCACACCACAACAACGTTATAGATCAATCACCCAGATAGACAGTCTGGTGATCCCACTGATCATCATCGAAGCGTCTCTTTTTCATTGATTTATAAAGATTACAAACATCTTTGTAACAACCTTTCGTTCGTGTGGAATATGAAAAGATTCAATCTTTACAATTTCCAATCCGGCGGCCGACTAACACTGGCACGCACGGTGGACTCGAACCCACAGGTATACAAAAAATCCTATGGTTCATCAACTATACCTTCTAAATACATTGATCTTGCTAATCTAAAAGTCCGAGCAATTTTCTTCTTTAATGATTCTATCATCTGCTTCAAAATGTCTGTCTCTACTAGCTGAGCATCTGTGCGTACTGAACTTAAAGAAATAACCTGGGACATCAAAACTTCTGCTTGAGTCTACAGAAAAGCTTCTTGTAAATAGAATTCATTCGAAAGAGCTGCATCCCTAGTGACCTTCATGTCGGCAATTTGTTTATCAATGTTGGATAATCTTTCTTTCTGTGTATCTTGTTGATATTCTCTTCTTTCTATCTCCCGATTCTGAAATTGGATTGTCTTGTAATAGGCGTCGTGCTCTCAGCGGGTACTTGCGATCTCTTTCTGTAATTGCGCTTCCCCGGTCAATTTGCGTTTAAGAATAGTGTTTACTTCAAATAAATCAGACTTGTTTCTCTGGAGATCTTCATTAGTCTTCTTAAGCAAATCTGCCATCTCTTGTCCTTTCTATACTGCTTCATTTAGCTGTTGTCTGGTTTCTTCTAACAGATTGCCTAGAGCTATTTGTGCATCTTCTTTATCTTGGGCTATTTGTTTTAGCTGTGTGATTTCGGCATCTGCAACACTTAACAAGTCATCTTTTTCTTTAACCTCAACTAGTGCAATATCTCGTTGATTGATTATAGTGTCGTGTTTTGCAAGTCTGGCCTAGAGCTGAGTAATCTGGTAGTGCAGCTGATGATTTTCTGTTTTGACCACATCTATCTCTTCTTGTAGAGGAGTGATGTCTGCTTCCAGGACATCAACCTTATGTTGTAATTCATCCCGGATGTTATCAGTGACTTCTTTCATCTATACTGGTAATTGTTGCGATAGCTGAATCAACAATTGACCCATGGTTGCAAGCTCAAAAATCATGGGAATCGAAGGAAGCAGCAGATGAGGACAAGGTTGAGATGAAGATGCTGTGAGGAGTTGATGGGAATTGGGTGGAGAATAATTCGGTGATGAGGATGAAGAAGCGGTAGGTTCCTCAGTGATAATGGGTGGAATAGGGACAATGGGTGGAACACGTGGAGAAGTTAGAAGAACATAGTTAGTTTTGACTACCTGTTCGGTGGTTTGTTGGGTAGTATCATCAGGGTCGGCAGCTGTAGACTCCACTGCTCTAAGTAGTTCTTTGAAAATTTCTTTAATTGTAGGTTGTTCATCCTGTTGCTTTTCCTGTTTAGATTGTTGTTGAGATTGTTCTTTAGTAGAATTATCTGCAGAGTTGTTGGTATCCTCATGCTCTTGGGTCTTCTTTGAAGAAGACTGCGCTGATGAATCATGATGAATTGATGTTGCTGTGTCGTGGAAAGTCTCATCTTCATTCCCTTCCTCTTCATTGTTATCTGCTTTATCATTTGCGGCTGAACCCTGTACTTCACTGTCAAATGAACTTATTCTAATTCTTTTGCGGCAGAGGAGGTGGAAAATCTCTTCGTCATCATCTTCTAAAATCTGTGCAGATTCTTCATGGTGCAGAACGGGTCCTCGGTGTGGTGGTTGTGCTGCTTGGTTAGTCGGAAACAGAAAAGAGATGATATGCGGTAATCTTGATTGTGGCATATCTCCCTTATTGACCTGTTTGATGATTAAAACGCATTCTCTGTGAATGCGGCGGAAAAAGTATGAGGCAAAGTTTACAGGTTCTCTGGCCACTAGATCTATGGCGGAGTAAAAGGGTCGAGATATTCCATATGTACGCTTTTGCAGGTTCAAGATGGAAACTAAAAATTGTAATGCTGATCGTTCGGGATCGGGGCGACAAAGGATAGCATATTCGTTGGAAGAGTGCCTAGGGAATAATTGGTTCATTGTGGCTAACGACAGATTAGGGCCATTCTCCCGACCTTGCAGAGAGAGCCGAAATGCATCAGCAAAGGTTTGGAGGGTAATTACGGTACGAGAGGGCAGAGAAGTGATAGGCCAACTCTACTCCGTAGCAGGTGTGGCAGCGATGGAAGCGATGATTTGTGCGTCAAAAGGGTGGCAATCCACTAAATGCCAAGGCAATTCAGCGAAATTGGCCAACCTGCGAATTCGCAAGAACTCACCTACATCTGCAGGGAGTCCGTCACAGAAGGCGGCGAAGTTTGCCAGAGCTTCCATGATACACAGACAATAGCAAGCACGAGAACACAATCGCACAGGATATACAGATAACACAAACACACAGATCACACAGACACAATAGCGATTAACAGCGAAACGAAAAAGGTTAAGTAGATGCTTTGCAGCGGAAGCAATCGAAATTACTAATCATCGCACGACGTTGAGATGATAACCTCATAACTTCGGTGTGCATGCATGAGCAGAATCGATAATGTAGGGCGGATGTTGATCATAATTAGATAGCAAAACGAGGATATTTACAAACTTAATTTATTAATCATGCAAAAACGAAAAAAGAAAATAAATAACATGAAAAAATGCCAAACACGTCAGCAAGAGTAAGATGCTTGATGATACGGCCGCAACTTTGAACCATTGATGACTTTCGGAAGAGGAATTTCGGTCAAAGTAGTCAACCGAAAAGTAGCTGGACCTACTTGTTCAGTAATCCGGTAGGGACCAAACCATCGTAACTTGAATTTTCCAGCCGAGCGATTTGATTTTGCATTATAAAATAACACAAGCTGTCCTATCTTAAAAACAGGAGTTTTAAGATACCGGTCATGAGTACGAGCCTGCCTTAATTGCACTTCCTGAATAGTCAGAAAACTTTCCCAGCGATGCTCATCTAGTTCTCTGAGAGTATCCAACCGAAATGACAAAGATTCTTCAGGTAACAGTTTCTGGGTGATGGCTACACGTAAACTTGGCACAATGATCTCCATTGGTGCTATAGCTTCCAGTCCATAAGTTAGTTTGAAAGGGGTTAGTCCTGTTGCTACCTTGTATGTAGTCCGGTATGCCCATAATACTGCAGGTAACAGTTGATCCCATCTTTTCGGTGATTCCAGAGTCAGTTTACGAAGCATATTCAACAAAGTCTTGTTTGTACTTTCAGCTAAGCCATTTGCACGAGGATAATACGGTGAACTGAACTTATGCATAATCTGAAAAGAATGTGTGAGTACTTTCATTAAATTGTTAACAAAATGTGTGCCTTGATCTATCACAAGCTCTAGATGTAAGCCAAAACGCGGGAAAACATCCTTCATTAGACACTTTGCCACTGAAACAGCTGTGGCGGACCGTAAAACCCAAGCTTTTGCCCATCTGGTAGCGTAATCTCTACATGTTAGAATATAACGATTATTACTGAGTATTGCTGGAGGTATAATAGGTCCAATAAAATCAAGACCCCACTTCTGGAAAGGTTCTAAAGGTAAGACAGGTTGTAGAGGGAAAAAATGGTGTTGTAACGGCTGTCCAGACCTATGACAATTATCACATTGCTTGATAAACTGAGATACATCCCTGTACATAGTAGGCCACCATAGTCTGCTTTGCAGAATTTTCCAGTACGTTAAATCTTCTGCAAAATGCCCACCAGAAGGTATTGAATGTGCCAAAGCTATAACTGAGTTTACTTCATGTGGAGGAATACAGGGAAGTAAAACTCCAGTGCGATCCATATAATACAACTTCCTAGCAATCAACCGAAATTTGCGATTGTAAACTGTAATTTTCTTACGCATTGTAGGAGAAATCTGAGCAGGAAGACATCCATCAGTAAGAAAAGTTAATATCTTATCATAATATGTAGATGGCATAGGGGGTTCTGCAGATTCATCATTAGTTATTTCAGTAACATAAATCGCGGGTGTGGTGTCATCTACACCGACTGGAGCTTCACTGGAATCTAAGCGAGAAAGGAAATCTGCTAATGCATGTGAACTGTCGGGCCGATGAATTACTTCATAATCAAACTCTTGTAAAAGTAGAACCCAACGTGCTAATCGACCACCTAAATGTTGTTGCCGTACCAGATAGACAAGTGCAGCATGATCTACATGAAAAGTAAATTTGCGGCCAAGTAAATAGTGCCTAAATTTCTTTACAGAATACACTAAACCAAGGCATTCTCTTTCAGTTACTGAATAATTCTTTTCTGCAAGAGAAAGTCTTCTACTCGCATAATAAATAGGCCGAAACCACTTATCAGTTTGTTGCATTAAGACACCGCCAATGGCGATATCTGATGCGTCTACAAAAACATGAAATGGGCGTTCCCAATCAGGAGGTTGTAGAATTGGAACCTACGTTAATAAGCTTTTGAGACGATCAAATGCTGTTTGACATTCCTGAGTCCAAACAAACTGTCAAGGAGTATTGGTTATTAATCTATTGAGAGGTATTGCCAAATGAGCGAGCCACCGTAAATGTCAACCATGCCACCTGACTTGACCCATGAATCGCATGACTTCTTTCGGTGTAGTAGGCACAGGTGCTTCTAACACAGCTGCAATTTTATCTAGATCGACTTTTATGCCTTGTGCAGACACAATATGGCCAAGCAGCTTACCACATGAAACCGCAACTACAGACTTGTTTGGGTTCAGGCAGAGTCTGTATTCACGACACTTCTCAAAGAAACACCGTAAATGATACACTTGTGCTACCATCTTACCAAATAAAGAGAAATCATCTAGATATACTTGCATGAAAGAAGTAAGATAGGGGGAGAAGATTTCCTGCATACATTGTTGAAAAGTACTAGGAGCATTTCTTAATCCAAACCACATAACTGTACAAGCAAAAACACCCCAATTGGTAATGAACGCTGTTTTTGGTATATCTTCCTCAGCCATTCTGACCTGATTATACCCACTATATCCATCCAAAAATGAATACATTTCGTGCCCAGCCACTCTATCCAGCATTGTATCAAGAAATGGAAGAGGAAACGGATCTGGCATCGTAGCTGCATTCAGTTTCTGGTAATCCACACATATGCGTAGCTGCTTATTCTTCTTAGGGACGATAACAATGGGTGATATCCACTCAGCATGTTCTGTTGGAACAATGAATCCAACTTTTAATAACCTATCAAGCTCTGCCTTTACCTGTGCTATGTAGTTAGGATTCATCCGGTAGCTGGGTTGTTTAATTGGTTTTGCTTCCAGTTTAAGTACAACTCGATGTTGATATATGCGAGGATGCAGACCCTTCATGTCACGGTAATCCCATGCAAAAACATCAGCGAACTCACGAAGTAAGTAGATCAGATCTGCTTGAAATACTTCAGACAATCCTTCCTTTATTTTGACAGGTCGTGGATTAACTTCATCCCCTAAATTATATGTGATCAACTGATCTTCTGGAACATAGAATTGACGAGGTTTTTCTGAATCATCGAATGATTGTAAATGTTGTTGTATAGCAGTTTCATCCTTAGCAGCAGTATTTTCTGTTTCTACATCTTTGGTCACAGGCATCACCGTACAAACTGCCGGATTCCAGTGATCTACAACAGATTGTAAATCAACAGTCCCTAAGGAAATTAAATCTATGTTATTCTTCAAAAAATCTTCTTCTTCGTCATCGGATAAACCATCTAGCATGTGAACTGGTTTTGCCACATAAGGTCTAGCATGTAGTTCACAGGGCTGAATAGCATCTAATTTTACAACATATTTTTGGTTATTGTCTTTGAAAGTGAGTTCCTGTGCGGACCAATCCTGTATAACCTTAGCTTGTTTTAGCCAAGGACGGTCGAAAAGAAGGTTATAATCAAGACTAGACTCCGGTAGTTTTAGAACTACGAAAGTCATCTTAAAAGTGGTTCCCTGCAAAGTGATTGGCACATTCCGTATGAGTCCTATTGGATGGACTCTGGATTGGTCGGCCATTCTAACAAAAAACTGCACATGTTCAATTTCGGTCCATCCTAACTTTTTACAAAGTGCTACAGTATCTATGTTTACACCGGACCCACCATCAATTAATACTTGAGTAATTTTATGATTTTTGTACCATACCATAATTAAAGGAACCGAGTGATCCACCAAAGAGTCAGTTTCTGGTTGTATTATTGCCGTTGCTGGAATGCAGGCAGACTCAGGACTGAACTGTTGCTGAAACTGTTGCCGAACTCCTGGTACTAATGCAAGTAACTGGCCAAGAGGGAGAGTAATGGATGCTTTAGATAAAATTTCCCATGCTTGATCTACTTGATTTGTACTTTTCACCGATTTTGAAGACGATGCGTCGGTTACTAGGATTGACTCTTGCTCTTGTGCAGTTTCTTTTGACAGCGGAACTTGGGTCACCGGAATCGGGTCTGGGAACACTGTAGGTTATTGGGTGGTCCATTTACTTGCTTTTTCATACATTCTTTGTTGTTCACGGATGCCTGGTTCAAATATCTCAACTGCTGGTTATAGTGGCTTACCGGATCTGGTCTGAACTACTACAGCTTGTGTTTCTATGGGTGTGATATGAACCATATTTGTCATTGGGTTCTGGCGCTCCTTCTTCCTTTGATCATATTTGGCCGCATCTTTACAAAATCTTCGAATATGTCCTAATTCACCATACAAATGACAACGAGGAGGTGGCAAAGCATTATCTTCTTGTGGTAGACCTGTCTACCAGCGGTTTACATTGTAGTTATTATTTCTCTGTCCTTGATAATTTCGGTAGCCTTGCTGCTGGTTGTTTCTCATTTGAGGAGGTACATAGTGATTGGCAGGCTGCCCTGGTTCTTGTATAATTGCATTTACTATTGCTGTTCCCTGCACTTTGGCATTGTATGCACAATTTTTGGTGGAATGTCCGGTCATATTGCAGATAGCGCAAAACAACTGATTAAGGGCACAAGTGGCACTGGTATGCCCTAAATTCTTGCACGTGGTGTAGTACATCTGTCTGGTCGGATCTTCGGCAACATTCTTACTCGCTTTTAACCATTCCAGGTCTTCTGTAAATCCTCCTACCTTATTCTCGAGCTGCAAAGCCATTGCAATAATCGCATCTAATGTCATAGCTCCCACACAGCGGATGATCATAATCTATCTGAGCTGCGGAGTTAACCCATTAATAAACCATTGAGTGATGACATCATCCGACAGGCTTGCATGGGCCGACGGTAGTTGCCTCAAATGCGTTCGGAACAGGGTGGCATATTCCTGCACAGTCTGGTGCAGTTTCTGTTTGTTGTTCTGTAAATAATCAAAAATTTCTGTCGGATTTTTCTTTAACCAGAATCTCAGCAAAAATGGTGCCACTTTCCGACAGACGGCACTAGTGTTAAACGTCGCTTGCCGTTAGAAGCGCGTTTAAACATCTATTCGGGTTCTTGGGAGTGGAAGGGGTATGTTAAAGAGAGGCCCTATGCTTGATTTTCCCCAAAATAACCACTTCATACACAACGATATACTAATGTTCAAGAACTCTATCAAGAATTTGTTTACGCTTCACAATCTTACTATCTATAATCGGACTCTTCCAAAGCTTACCAAACATACTCCAGTTAATGCTCTCTCAGCGTACAGCTCAGGCAATATTCAGTACCGTAATACAAGATTACTTTTGTCTAGCTTCAAGAACTGATCCAACACAAACTACCGTACACAACAGAGTCAATAACAGTAACTCAATGTGTACCGTGCAGGTGCGGATAATCCACCAGAACAGAAGACGCAGGATGATTCAGAATTCTCAACCACACAGTACTGAACTGTCATTACTGGAGCATGGGTGTCACATAATCCTAGTAGGGGATGGTTGAACCATGCCTTAAGAGAGAGGATTAGGAATTAATCCTCAACCATGGCTTTTGGGGCAAGTGGTTAGCCCATCGCACTCCTAACCGGGAGGTTGTGAGTTCAATTCCCAACATTGGTATCAGAGCCTAGTTGAGAAATTGGGCGAGACGAAGGTTCACGCCTCATTCGTGGGCACTTGGAAAAAGCGCTTATCTGTGGTGAGTGTGAAATTGACCTTGGATGAAGGTGCATGGGCATTTGGGCACCCACAAGGGGTGGGATAGGTCCAAATTTGGTCCATGTGTTGGAGTTTGAGGTTGGTGGAAGCGCTCATGCATGGAAAGTGGGTCCAAGAGTTAGAAGGGTCCACAAGTGAGCATTGAGGACAATGCTCAGTCTAAGGGGGAAGGAATGTCACATAATCCTAGTAGGGGATGGTTGAACCATGCCTTAAGAGAGAGGATTAGGAAGTAATCCTCAACCATGGCTTTTGGGGCAAGTGGTTAGCCCATCGCACTCCTAACCGGGAGGTTGTGAGTTCAATTCCCAACATTAAGCCAATGTTGGGAATTGAACTCACAACCTCCCGGTTAGGAGTGCGATGGGCTAACCACTTGCCCCAAAAGCCATGGTTGAGGATTACTTCCTAATCCTCTCTCTTAGGGCATGGTTCAACCATCCCCTACTAGGATTATGTGACAATGGGCTTCATCAAACAACTTACAGAACATCAACAAAACAAAGAGACACAACAGTACGCAGCATTATTAGAATAATCACAATGGAAACTACACAGAATGATTCGCTCAGACAGACAGTCTGGCGATCTTCTGGTCGTCTATGTAAATCACAAACCGAACAGGTATCGATAAACAAACAAGACAGTGACGAGAACAGAATACTCAGAATTACTCAATGCACACCACAGCAACATTATAGATCAATCACCTAGACAGACAGTCTGGTGATCCCACTGATCGTCACCGAAGCGTCTCTTTTTCATTGATTTATAAAGATTACAAACATCTTTGTAACAACCTTTCGTTCGTGCGGAATATGAAAAGATTCAGTCTTTACAATTGCCAATCCGGTGGCCAACTAACACTGGCACGCACGGTGGACTCGAACCCACAGGTATACAAAAAATCCTATGGTTCATCAACTATACCTTCAAAATACATTGATCTTGCTAATCTAAAAGTCCGGGCAATTTTCTTCTTTAATGATTCTATCATCTGCTTCAAAATGTCTGGTTCTACTAGCTGAGCATCTGTGTGTACTGAACTTAAAGAAATAACCTGGGACATCAAAACTTCTGCTTGAGTCTGCAGAAAAGCTTCCTCTAAATAGAATTCATTCAAAAGAGCTGCATCCCTAGTGACCTGCATGTCGGCAATTTAATTATCAATGTTGGATAATCTTTCTTTCTGTGTATCCAGTTGATATTCTCTTCTTTCTATCTCCTGATTCTGAAATTGGATTGTCTTGTAATAGGCGTTGTGCTCTCGGCGGGTACTTGTGATCTCTTTTTGTAATTACGCTTCCCCGATCAATTTGCGTTTAAGAATACTGTTTACTTCAAATAAATCAGACTTGTTTCTCTGGAGTTCTTCATTAGTCTTCTTAAGCAAATCTGCCATCTCTTGTCCTTTTTGTACTGCTTCATTTAGCTGTTGTCTGGTTTCTTCTAACAGATTGCCCAGAGCTATTCATGCATCTTCTTTATCTTGGGCTATTTGTTTCAGCTGTGTGATTTCGGCATCTGCAACACTTAACAAGTCATCTTTTTCTTTAACCTTAGCTAGTGCAATATCTCATTGATTGATTATAGTGTCATGTTCTGCAAGTCTGGCTTGGAGCTGAGGTCTTCTTTGGTGCCATTGTTTCCCATGTGTTTTCACTCTTGTGTGACCTGCGCATATATGAATGTCATGCATTGTTATGGTAAGAAAGATAACTCATCATCTTGATGTCTAATTCATAAGCCAAAAAGATTACTTTAAGATTTTTGAGTACCGCTTCTATATGTAAGCCAGAATAGAGGATGAAAAACAAGCAATGCAAGTTCTTTTTCAGTCGTTTCTCAAATTTATTTTCAGCCAAACATTATGAGGCTAATAAGCAAAGAGGAACACCTGCATAATCTTATTCTAGGAATGCAAATTTAGCATGTATGTTTCAGCGTCCCGAACTTTAATATAGATACACACTAAGTCCTTCAACATGTGATGTCTAGAGTCAAGGTGAGGTTTCATTAAGAAAAACATGGATTTATTTCAAGTAACCCGTTTGAAACAAAATGTATGTAGCTATAATGATGCGTTTTGCAGAAAACAAAACATAACTGTAAAACACGAGTTTTCAACCAATTATTTCGCAAAAACATAAAGTTTTTCTATTTTTGATTTTACAGAAGTTCATAAGTCTTAAGATATGGAACCTTGCGCTTTAAATCTTATATGAAAGTACTTTAAATCATATAGCATTTTATTTTTTTGAGCAAAAACTTGTAGAGCATGTATTTCAAGAGAAAGAAATCGCCATTCTCTTTCTTTCATGTGAGTGCGCATGTACAAAAACATATCGCTCAACCCATAGAAAGTTTCTCCTGTTCAATAGCAACTCCTGTTATTTGGTCCTAACGAATAGGAGTTATTACCTATTGATCTGCGTAGAAGGTTCCTCTGAATGTGCAATAATTCTGCAATCGGCTACCACAATAGCTCCAATTACTGATAAGCCAGAAGAACATGAGATTTCCTAAGCGACATCCATAATGCAATCTGGAATGTCGTCCTCATTTGTACAAGCACCCAACACAATCTAGAATAGCTTAAAATTTTTCAGAGCTTTAAAAATTTTTGTTGTCTTTAGATAGAGAGGCTTCTAACTGACAGTACAACCTCCATGCACTTCATCAAGGTAAATTTAAGCTAGCTAATTACCAGCCATCACTCATGCACAACAACACTGCCCCCATGTCATCATTACATAGGAGAGAAATCGATATAGGAAGCACTGAATATGTTTATAAGTATATAATACGGCTGGTATCTATGTTAGAAAATGGCATGCATATATGTAGCAAGCTAACTTAGCACTGAAAAGCAATTATTATCCATCTCATTGGAATTCTCATGCATATCTGGATTTATTCTTGTGCATATCTGCATGCCTGATGCGATTCTGAGTGTAGTTCTTGTCTTTGAACACAGGGTGATCGAATAGTTCCTATACTTTATGAGAGATCTTTGGATGCGGAGTAAGATTTTAGTATTGAAGTTTATAAAGATCTCCATTCTCCAGTTGAACTCATTTCAATTTTGTCACTGTGCACATTGAAGCTTATAAGCATCTCAGACAATCGTGCAGTATTTCATTTCATGCCCATTTCTGCATGCACTCCAAAAGAAACAAGTTAAAGAGAATAACAATCGTGCAGTACCTCGTTTCATGCCCATTTCTGAATTTACTCCAAACAGTCAGCCATAGTTTGTAGCACTCTACTATCATTTGAGAGAACTTTTGCTAGTCTTTTTTTCTCGTATATATGTTCCCTCTCTTTTCAAGTGCGTACAACCCACAACATGTGAGGGCATCACAGCTCTGTAATTTCCTCCTTAATCTTGACTATAATCATGCACATTACGAGCCACTACCCATTTCCTCCTCTGCAAACAGCATCTCGATATCCGCTTCCTCTCTCTTTTGTTTTTCTCCTGCATCTCTCACCCTTCGAGGATCTTCTACATCTTCACATCCCTGACAATGTGTGCCCTCTACTCCCAGCAACCCACACGAAGATTATAATCGGAACAGCCAAGATGGAGCGCAATGCGTACTGAGCGATCTTCCTCCTATTGTAACCAATGGCTTCTCCTTTCTTTAAACTCAAAAACCCCTCTGTATGTGAGTCTGAGCCGCCATTCTTTTCTCATGCTAACCAAAGACCTCCCTCCTCAGCTGCACGCCTGTTCTCCTATGATCTCCTTCCTGTTCTAGATGTCGCTCTTCCTATTCGTGACTCCTCTCTATTCTCTGACCTGCCAGGCCCCAAGAGAGAGCCTCTTCCCGAGTCTTTTTCCCGTGTCATTCACGTGATGCCGCCCTCATTCCCTACTCGCTCGCTTCCTTTCATAAAAGAAGCTGTCTTTTTTTCTTTTCTGATCCCACGTGAATATCCTTTTTAGTCCCTGACTCCCCGATCAAGGATTGCCTGCCCCTCGTCCGGTTCACTTCAAAGCTCCAGAACGCATGCACGTGAATTCTGATCATATATTTTTTCTTTCTTTATAGGATCATCCTCACCTGTATGCTCCACTTAAAACACATTTATGCATATATATAAATCTATACATATACAAGTTCATGCGCGCACACATAAGTCACCCTTAAATTACATGCGCTCATATTTTGCTACGTTTATTACATTGATACTCTCTGTTTAAAACAATCAAACAACCGGAGTCATACCGTTCAATAACAAGAAATAGAACGAAAACATATCGAGCACTTATGTGCAATCAGATCCACATAAAAGGATAGATTTCACCGGTATTAGATGTGTTGATAATGTCCATATCGAATATCATACTCATAAAAATCAGTTTTATTAGGGCTTTGTGTTGGTGTCTGTAATTTGATGTCCAAGGCTTGAATCCTAATCACAAGGACATCGTGCCGACAGAAGTTACCCATCCCTCCCCCTTAATGGAAGCTTGGTGCAAGGTGTGCACAAGTGCAGGCTTGGAGAAGGTGGAGGTTTGGTCTAGAGGAGGCCGGCAGCAACAAGTCCCTTGGGTATTTGGTATTTTGTAATTGAGCGCTCTGTGGGATTTTGCACAGAAGCATTGGCTTGTATTGTGCTTCAATATTGTATT
>CM035431.1:48185035-48187535 GCA_020310875.1 Ceratopteris richardii
TTGTGCATGAATTGACTAAGCACACTTACTCCATATGCAATGTCAATTCTAGTCAAGGTAGCATAGTTCAAACTACCCACTATACTTTGGTATCCTGTAATGTCTTTGATTTCTTCTCCTTCATGAGCACTTAGTTTTTGGTTAACCTCCATTGGAGTAGTAGATACCTTGGCATCCTGCAAACCAAACTTCTTGACCATATCCTGTACATACTTCTTTTGAGTAATGTATATACCTGAGTTTGTGTAGATCAATTCAAGACCTAGAAAATATTTTAGTAATCCAAGATCACTAATCTTGAATTCTTTCATCATCTGTCCTTTGATGTGTCTAATCCCATTGACATCATTACCTGTAATGATGATGTCATCTACATAAACACATAAGTAAATTACCTCTGTACTACTTCTCTTTATGAATAGAGAAGTGTCTGCTTTGCTCATCACAAATCCTTGGTCTTGGAGGTAGGTGGTCAATCTGTAATTCCATGCTCTAGGTGCCTGCTTCAAACCATACAGAGCCTTCTTCAATTTACAAACATAATGTACCTTTCTTGGATCTTCATAGCCAGGTGGTTGTGACATGTAGACTTCTTCAGATATCCATCCATTTAGGAATGCATTCTTCACATCCAATTGGTACATGTTCCAATTCTTGGATGCAGCTACACTCACCAAAACTCTGATAGTTGGCATCTTGGCTACAGGAGAAAATGTCTCCTCATAATCAATGCCTTGGGTTTGTGCAAAACCCTTGGCTACCAACCTAGCTTTGTACCTGTTAATTGTACCATCTGAATTCTTCTTCAATTTGTAGATCCATCTGGATCCTATCACCTTCATAGAATCCTTCTTGGGTACCAAGTCCCAAGTATCACTCTCTTTGAGGGCTTCTATCTCCTCATCCATGGCTTCTCTCCATTCTGGCTTTGTAATTGCTTCTTCATAGGTACCTGGTTCTTCATTCAACAAGTCTTTTGCAAGATATACAGAATGTTTAGTTACAAGTGATGTGTCATACCCAAATCTGATAGGTTTCTTCTTCTCTCTCTGAGATCTTCTCATTGCTTGAGTAGAAGTTTCTGCCTTGTCCTCCAATTGCTTCATCTTCATCTTTCCTTTGGATTTCCAAGCCTTGAACTCTTCAAGGTTTATGGTATCATCATCTGAGCTTGAGTCTTCTTGTTGAGTTGGCTCTTCCTTGGTAAGCTTTGGAAAATCTTCCTCCATGTCATAGGGTAGACTCACTTTCCTGCATTCATTCTCATACCATGAGTCATTCTCATCAAATATGACATCTCTGCTTACCTTGAAGCCTTTGTTTGTGGGGTTGTAGAATCTGTATCCCTTTTGGTTCAAATCATAGCCAATGAAGATACATTTCTCTGCCTTTGGGTCTAGCTTTCCTCTTACCTGTGAGGGAATATGCACATATGCTATACATCCAAAGATTTTGCAATGATCCAGAGAGGGTCTCTTACCATGCCATGCTTCATATGGTGTCATGCCATCAAGTGATTTGGATGGCAACCTATTGATGAGATAGGTGGCAGTGGATACACTCTCTGCCCATAAGTAATTTGGCAATTTTTTCTCATTGAGCATAGACCTAGCTGTTTCCACTATAAGTCTATTCCTTCTTTCTGCTACCCCATTTTGTTCAGGTGAGTACCTTGTAGTGATCTCCCTCTTGATGCCTCTTTCCTGCAAGAAATCTTCAAACTCATTGGAGAAATACTCTCCTCCACCATCTGATCTTAGCCTCTTCAAGCTTCTACCTGTTTGATTCTCAACAAGTGCAAGATACCTCTTGAAACAATTAAACACTTCATCTTTATGCTTCATAAAGTATAGAATGGTCCACCTGCTATAGTCATCAATAAAAGACACATAATATCTTGAACCAGAAATGGAAGGGTCCTTGCTAGGTCCCCAAACATCTGTGTGTACCAAGTCTAGGTAGTCTTCATGCATAAAACCTTTCCTTGAGTAGGGTAATCTGTGAGACTTACCAAATTGACATGATCCACATTTGTAAATCATGTGTTGCTTGGATACATTAGGTATCCCAAGTACACATGATCCCTGCACATTTGCTTGAGAGTCCTTTCACCTATGTGCCCTAATCTCTTGTGCCATATTTCTAACTCTGAAAGTGTCTGATCCTTGTAATTATACAAAGCAATGTTTTTTGTATCTTCTAGCTCAAATGTAAATAATCTACCTGATTTCTCCCCTTTGGCTATCCTTCTGAATCCTTGCTTTGGGTCCTCCACATATGCTCCATGTTGTGTGAATCTGACCTGCAAACCTTTCTCCACAATTTGACCAACACTCATCAAATTCTTAGTTATTGTTGGTACATAGAGTACCCTGCTTAATAGGTTTTGATTACCATCACATGTCTTCACATTTCCAATTTTGACAACAGAGTGCTTAGTGTCATCACCTGTTTGTACCTGATGTTTGCCCTTGGGCTCTTCCAAATCAGAAAGCAGTGC
>CM035431.1:48200035-48202535 GCA_020310875.1 Ceratopteris richardii
AGCTAACTTTACAAAAGGAAAGATGAACTTTGGAGGTAAAGGTAGAGGAGGTAAGAACAAAGACAATACTAAAGCTTGTTGGATTTGTGGCAAAACCAATCATTTGGCAAATGATTGTTGGTATAACAATCAAAATGGTGGAAGCAATAACCAGAGCTTCAATCAAAGAGGTAGAGGAGGCATAAACCAAAGAGGCAACTTCAGAGGAAGAGGTGGTAGGACATCATATGCTAGAGGAGGTGGAAGAAGTTTTCAACCTCAGTCCTACAACAATAATTATTATAATTATGCATCAGATCAGAAGGATGACATGACTCTTATATTGAATGCAACTCATGAAGCAGTAGGAGAAGATCAAAGGGTGTTCTATATTGACTCAGGATGTAGCAATCATCTGAGTGTCAATATATCATTGATGACTGATATGGAAGTAAAGGTGAATGAACATACAGTTCAAACAGGTGACAACACCAAGCATAAAGTGGAGAGCATTGGATCAGTAAAGACAAAGAGTGGAAGTACACTCTTGAGCAAGGTACTTTATGTTCCTACTATTCCTAAAAACTTGATAAGTGTAGGGCAAATTGTGGAGAAGGGATATGAAGTCAGATTCACAAATGATGGTGTTTATGTGCAAGATCCAAATTAGGGATATAGAAATATCATTGCAAGTAAAAAGGAAGGAAGGTTGTTTACTCTCGAAGTCCACAGTAATGTGGGACATGCTTTATTTACTTATGGAAGTCAAAAGATGTCTGAATTAGACCTATGGCATAAAAGGCTAGGTCATTCCAATGAGAGAGCCATAAAGGAAATGTCAAAGAATGATATGGTGCTTGGTTTGCCAATTGTTGAAGGGCAACACATGGTGTACAAGTGTGAAACTTGTCAATTAGGTAAAGCACACAAAAGTTCATACAATAAATCAGGGTACAAGTATTCAAATATGCTTGAATTGGTTCATACAAATGTGTGGGGTCCTTCAAGGGACTATAGCATAAATGGATCCACATATTATGTGTTGTTTGTTGATGATGCAATCAGATGGATTACTTTATATGTAATCATGGACAAATCAGAAGTGTTCAAGACATTCAAGCATTATCATGCTTATGCAGAAAGGATTATAGGACAAAAGCTCAAGAGGTTGAGATCAGATGGAGGGGGAGAGTATTTCTCTAAAGAGTTTGATGATTATTTGTGGAATGTAGGTATAAAAAGAGAATTAACTTGCAAGTATTCACCTCAACAAAATGGAGTTGTAGAAAGAAGAAATAGAACTCTTGTAGAATTTGCAAGAGCAATGATGAAAGAAAAGAATTGTCCAAATTACTTATGGACAGAAGCTATCAACACTGCAACATACCTTGTGAATAGGTTACCTTGTAAAGCTTTGGATGGAAGAACACCTTATGAAGCATGGTGGGGTAAGAGACCTACTCTTGATCATTGTAAGGTATTTGGATGTTTAGCATATGCTTATGTTCCTTCACAATTGAGACATAAGCTAGAACCCAAAGTAGAGAAGTATGTGTTTATTGGGTATGATGATAGACAAATCGGTTACAGATTGTGGAGTCCATCTACAAAGCAATTTCTTGTTACCAAAGATGTTACATTTGATGAGCATGGTATACAAGGTCAACAAATGATTATGCAGATGTTAAAGAAATACAAAGGAAAGGGAAGACAAAAGTAAGTGTGTATGAAGAGGTTATTGATGATGTTGATTATAAAAGTAAATTGCAAGACAATGTTGAAGATAGGCCAAGATTTGATCTAGAATCAAATGTGCCTGAGACCTCAAGAAGTGCAGAGGTCAGAAGATCCTTGAGAGAAAGAAAAGAACCTATCAGGTATAGCTATGAGACATCTTTCCTAACAACAAAAGATTATGCTTAAATTGTGAAGACAGAAGAGGATCCAACCACATATGAAGAAGCTAAAGGTAAACAATTGGGAGAAGGCAATGCAAGAAGAGTATGATGCTCTACTTGAAAATGAAACATGGGAATTGGTGCCAAGACCAAAGAATCAGAAGGTCATTGGATGTAAGTGGGTATATAAAACAAAAAGGTTTGCAGATGGAAAAGTGTCTAGATACAAGGTTAGACTTGTGGTTATAGGTTATGCCCAAACTTATGGGGGTAGATTATGATGAAACCTTTAGTCCTATTGCTAAGATGTCTACAATTAGATCATTGATTGCTATTGCTGCTTGTAAAGGATGGAAGTTATCACAATTAGATGTGAAGAATGCATTCCTGAATGGATACATTGCAGATGAAGTGTACATGGAGCAACCAGAAGGCTTCATGGATTCAAATGGATCAGATTATGTGTGTAATCTCAAGAGAGCTTTGTATTGCAAGCCCAAAGAGCATGGAATTACAGGCTTGTTAAGTTCTTGAATGAATGTGGATTTCAAGCATCAAAGGCAGATAGTAGCTTGCTAGTGAAGGCAAGTGAAAATGGACACATATACATGTGTATTTATGTT
>CM035431.1:48207535-48260035 GCA_020310875.1 Ceratopteris richardii
CTATCTATCTATCTATCTATCTATCTATCTATCTAAATATCTATGTATGTATGTATGTATGTATGTATGTATGTATATATCTATCTATCTATCTATCTATCTATCTATCTATCTATCTATCTATCTATCTATGCTTTGAGATGCACTCTATGATATGTGAGTGTTCTAATGCAAAAGACACCATCTTTTGGAAATTACCTATATTTAATGACTTGTTGATTAATTTTCTAAAACATGGATGGATCTATTCACTAAAGTAAAAATTTGAAGTGTGTGTGTACTTCAAATATTTCTTGCTCATTGGTAAAAGTCTTTCAACCTGTAAAATAGATACCCTTCATTTTGATGAAGGAGAGGAGTGGATGTCTTCTTTATTCAATGCATTTATGGTTGAGTGTGGGATAAAACACCAATGTATAATATTGTATATATCACATTAGAATGTTATTGCTAAGAGGAAAAATAATTCTTACAAGGAAATGGCAAGACGTATGGTCAAAAGTCAAGCAACACCTCATAATTTTTCGTTTGAGGCCATAGTCAAAATGTTTGGTGCAAACTTTTAGATATAGTAAGTTGCATCTTTGCCTTATCATACTCACTCAAGCTCCATTGTCCTTCTCTTGCATCATATTTCTACGCAAAGTGATATTTCTAGCCTTTATGATAAGAATGAGTCCGTTTCTTTTGATAAAGCATAAAAATCAAGAAATTGGATGGTTTCTGTGTAATCATAATTTGTTGGTATTATGAAATATGATACTTAGTATTTATGTGACTTGCCTCCTCACAAGAATTCCAATTGCACTAAAGGAGTCCATAAGTTAAAGTGCAAGCCTCATGCTACTATTGATTGCTATAAGGTTGGACTTGTAGCTAAAGACTATGCTAAAAAAAGGGCATGATTTTTATTAATCCTTTTGATGTTACATCCCATGTATTGACAGTCAAGGTCACACACAAGCATGGATGTGCATCAATGAAGAGGACACACAAGAAGAAGGAGCATGTAGGGAGCTCCAAGAAGCACATGTCAAATTTTCAGAAGAAATCCCTATAAAAATAGTGATTTTTATCACTAAAAACCATTGTAAATACCATTTTCCATTTTTGTAACTCGATTTTGTTCAAGCCAAGGAGTCCTTGAGCTTGAGGAGTATTAGAAGTATCATCCTACCAGTTTTCATAATTTTTAGACTCCGTTTGAACCCCCAAATAAGCCTTGGAACCTATTTTTTAACTAGGCCGGACACTAGATCTGGACAGTGCCAAAACTACTCAGAAAACTATAAAAAGGGCTGGAGAGTTCATTTTTGGGGTTAGCTTGTTGTAGATTTCAGCTTTGTAAGAGAGTAATCAAAGTCCTTCCATTGTTCCATTATTTGCTCTTACCTTGTGCACGCGTGTGTGTATGTGTGTGCATGTTTGTACGCTTTCACTCATGCACTTTTGCACTTCACTTGCTCTTGGTCTTCATACCGGTCCTCACGTCTCCGCAGATTGACATTTATAAGGTGAAGCTCCTCACGTTGGTACTTGCCATTGTGCTAGAGTGACATCAAATTTGGCGCCGTTGTCGGGGAGAGAGCTTGGAGGACAAGCATGTGACGGTAAGACATAGAGTAGCGACGTTGGAAGGTAAAAAAATCACCATTTTCAGTTCAGTTTCTGAGTTTTTCTTCTTCTTCATCTTCATCATCATCATCATCATCTCTTCCCACCTTCTTCCTCTCTGATTTTTGCTCATTTTCGAGTGTACATTCACCTCGTTTTTCACCTGCAACTGTGAGGAACAAGTGCAGAGGGTGTTCAGAGCTAAAACATTGAAGAAATCATCTTGAAATCCACTTAAAACATCAAAAATCTGAGTGGCAGTATCACGGAGTGACAAGACCTGCGTTTGGTATCGCGGCGATGGTATCGTAAGTTGGAGGTGACATTGCAGATACAGGCACATAGGAGTGTCAAGGAGAACCTAAGGTATACATATTTGCAAAAAAATTTGAATTTAGGTGTCAAAATCTCCAAGTATCGTGTCCGGTTGAGTTTTGGTATCGCGATACCAGAATTCCCGAGTATCGCGATACTTGTCGAGGTATCGTATCGTGCACCCCCACTTGAGGTATCGCGATACCATTCTGGTATCGTATCGTCAAGTGCTGGTATCGCGATCGAAGTCGCCCCAGTGGTATCGTATCGCGGTTCACATGGTATCATATCGTGGTCCACATGGTATCATATCGTCTCGATCTTGGTATCGTATCGTTGACTGTGTGGTATCGTATCGCGTGCTAGTTTGGTATCGTATCGCCGACTCGGTATCGTATCGTGTCCAATTTAGTATCGTATCGTGCAAAAAAGTGGTATCATATCGTCTGAACCTTTGGTATCGTATCGTGAGACTCCAGTATCGTATCGTGTAAATTTTTGGCATCGTATCGCCCCTTGCCCTGGTATCGTATCGTGAAAAATCTGGTATTGTATCGTCCACTAACCTACTATCGTATCGTCGAATGCAGAGGTATCGTATCGTGTGATTTCTGGTATCGTATCGTGAGGTTGGTATCGTATTGTGGACTTGGTGGTATTGTTTAGGGAGTGGTATCATATCGTCTAAGGTGCTATCGTCCATAATGGTATCGCGTGGAAAATCTGGTATTGTATCGCCTGTCGTGAGGTACTCCCAGAGGGATCTTGTTTCCCTGTTTTAACCCCCAGAACCCTGGACTGGCATAACTTTCTCATATGAAATCCGTTCGGAGTGATTTTGGGCTCATTGGAAAGCTCGTGGGGAGTACTACCAAAACTTCCACTGGTTACGGTAAAATTAATATGAGGATTATTAGATAGGGTATTTTGAAGTTGACCCTCAGGTTGGACTAGGAAGCAAGGGGTTCCACAAGATTTTGAGCAATTCAAAGGACAATTTTGGACTTGTAGACAAGGCTTATGAACCTAAGATCAAGTAGACACTGAGCAAGAGATAGATAAAGTACCAAATCACTTGGACCTAGGTTCAACCACACAACCAAGTCAGGGATTCATAACTCAGTGGTTAGCACTAACGTACAAAGCTCAATTAGAATGAAGCTTCAGATGGCTGACGGCCATGTGGAAAGACCTCTAGGATTTCTAGAAGGGATAACTCTAACCACTTGTGGTGTAGAGTTTGAGCACACCTTTGCTATATGTGACTTTTTTAAAACTAGTACCTACGAAATGATCCTAGGTAGACCCTTCCTACGACAACTGCAAGTTGTACAGGATTGGGGAACCAATTCCTTGTACTTGCAGCGCTTAGGGGTCACAACCAAGGTCAATTTGAAGGATTACACCTTCAAAGATGTACCACCCCTACAGTGGAATTCTATCCACAAGGAGCAAGAAGATTCTATCTTTGTGCATTCTAAAAGATCATCTGAGACATCCTGGATGCATGAAGATATTCATTTGTGGATGTGCAAGGTTGCAAAGGAAGAGGAGAAACGCCTAAAAGCGAGAGAAAAAGGAACTTCTCAAGGAGATAGACCAATTAGAGACCCAGCCTATACACCGATGATCTTTCCAGATGAGGAATTTGAGCCACATGGTTGGGCAGAAATCTTAGCTACCATGGACATTGCAGTGAATGAAGAACAATGGACACCTCATTGTGATGAGGAGGGTTATGATATTTCAGTGTTCATGTGCCAGCCCTTGCTAGAAGAATGTGACCCTAGTGACTTCATAGAAAAAGAAGAGAACGGTGACGATCTAGAGTCCATTGTGATGGATAGTTGCTTTATTTCAGAGGAGCACTATCTAGAAGACATAGAGGTATTCCCCCAAAAGGAAGAAGAACCTCCCACAAGCATTAAAACTGTCAATTCAAAGAATGGAAGTGAAGGAGGTCAAAAGAAAAAGAAAATACAAGGAGTGAAACAAGAAGAGAAGGAATCATCGTTCGGAGTACCAGAGAATTTCAAGAAATACGAAGTTGAGGACCAGAAAGTTTTGATACGAATGCCTAAGAGAGAGGCCACCACAAGAGAAGCGTATGATGACAAAGAAAAGACCAAAAAAGTCGTAGTCACCATTGAAGAAAACAAAGAGAGATGTACCTACATAGGAGATGACCTAAGTATAGAAGAGGAAGAAGAGTTAGTAGCTTTGTTAAGGGAATATAGGTATGTGTTTGCGTGGCACTATAGAGACTTGAAGGGAGTAGATCCGAAGGTTTGTTCTCATACAATCCCCATGATAGTAGATGCCAAGCCCACCAAACAGAAGCCCTACACCTATAATGACACCTATGCAGCTAAAATAAACGAGGAAATCGACAGACTGATTGAAGCCGGATTCATCTATGAAATTGAGCATACTGAATGGGTGTCCCCCATTGTAGTGGTGCCCAAGAAGAATGGAAAGTTACGTGTGTGTATTAACCTTAAAAAAGTTAATGCCGCTACGATGAGAGATAGCTATCCACTTCTAATCACTTATCATTTATTGGAGCGCATGTTGCGGTCAAGGAAGTTTATAGCTTCCTTGATGGATTTTCAGGTTACAACCAAGTAGCCATTGCCATAGAAGATCAACACAAAACGGCCTTTGCCACAGAGTGGGGAGTCTTTGCATTTTGTGTGATGCCATTTGGGCTTACTAATGCACCTGCAACCTTCCAAAGGCTCATGCGTCATGTCTTCAAAGCGTTCTTGCGAAAAAGCTTAGAAGTATATGTGGATGATTTATGTGCTCATTCCCAAGAAAGGAGATGTCACATTCTTGAGCTCAAACAGATCTTCAACAAGTGTAGACAATACCGAGTGTGTCTGAACCCAGAAAAGTGTGTGTTTATGGTACGTCAAGGTAAAATCTTAGGTCATATTGTTTCTAAGAACCGAATATCAACCGATGCGGAGCTATCGAGGCCAAGTAATGTTAAAGAGGTACAAGCCTTTATGGGCCATTGTGGATATTACCGTAGGTTTATTCACATGTATGCAATTATAGCTAAGCCTCTTTATGCCTTGTTGACAAAGTTTGAGTGGAACGATGAATGCGAGAAGTCCTTCAATGAGCTGAAGAAACTTGTGCACAGCACCAATACTGACCACTCCTGATTGGAATAAGCCATTTCATGTACATGTGGATGCATCCAATTACGCAATAGGATGTGTGTTGTCACAACCCACAGGAGAAGGAAATTTAGATTTGCCTATAGCCTATGCTAGTAGGCAATTGAACGCTGCTGAACGAAACTAAACCACAACTGAAAGAGAAGGTTTAGGCATGGTATATGTTGTAAAGAAGTTTAGACACTATCTATTGGCCAACAAGTTCAAATTTTTCACTGATCATCAAGCTTTATTATACTTGGTCAATAAACCTTGCAATACATGACGCTTAGTAAGATGGTTCCTCTTACTAATGGAATATGACTTTGAAGTGGTTGTTAGGCAAGGTAAGACCCACCTCAGAGCAGATCACCTTTCTCGCATCACTTCAGGAGAGCCACCGCAAGGAGTGTCTGATGAATTGCCTGACACTTATCTGTTCAATCTAGAAGTTGTTCCTAAATGGGCAAATAAGTTGGTACCAGTCCTAACCTTTGGACCCGCAAATAAGAAGGTGAAGACGAACAAGGATGAAATTGTACGGTCACAAAGTTATCAAATATTGGCAGGAAGCATGTACAAACAAGATAAGGAAGGTGTATTAGCTTGTTGTGTCGAGGACGATGAACATAGTAGTTGGTTGCAACAAGCCCATGAAGGATTTCTAGGGAATCACTACTCCAAACTATGAACACTGCAAAATTTGAAACGTTTAGGAGTGTATTGGCCTAGTATGGACAAAGAAATTCATGAGTGGATCAAGAATTACGCAGTGTGCCAAAAGAAACCCCCTGTGGAGCATGCGACTCTTTATCATGTATCATTAATTCCAAACTGGAGTGCTCCATTGGTAGAATTTATGAGATCAGGCACACTACCCAGCGATGCAATTCTAGCAAGAAAATGAAGCATGGAGCAAGAGGCTAAAGACTATGCCTTAGTGGGCGAAAACCTATATCGAAGAGGCAAAGATGGTTACCTAAGACTATGCGTTCATGAATCAGACTACTTGAAGGTCTTGGAAACTGCACACAGCAGTGTTGCAGGTGGACACTTTGGGCCTGACCGAGTAATTAAGACTATTCTATTCTCAGGACTTTGGTGGCCCACTCTTCATATGGATGCACATACCTATGTGAAGAAATGTGACACATGCCAACATGCCTAGTACCCAATTAGAAAAGATGAGATGCCTTTGAGACCAATGATGGGAGGACGTGCATTTTCGAAATGGGGCATAGACTTTGTAGGTCCTATTAACCCCCCAGCTAGAAACTCCCATGCTGATTACATTATTGTAGCCACCGACTACCTTACAAAGTGGGTAGAAGTTAAAGCCACAACAAAGAATGATGCTCAAACAACGGCAAAGTTCTTATTTGAGAATGTGTTCACAAGATATGGCTTACCAATAGAGTTAGTAATTGATAGGGGCACACACTTCTTGAATGAAGTCATTGAAAATCTTCTCCAAGAATTCTTGGTGATACATAAGAAGTCTGCCCCCTATCATCCACAGGCTAACGAACAAGCTGAGAGCACGAACAAGATCCTATGTAATGTATTGACAAAATTGGTAAATAATAAGTGCTCTGATTGGGACAAACAACTTCATCATGCTGTTTGGGCTTACCGAGTTGCCTACAAAACGGTACTCAATGCCACCCCATTTCAGATGGTCTTCGGACAAAATTTTGTGCTACCGTTGGACTTCCTAATCCCAACTTTAAGAGTAGCACAAGAGCATGAGTGGAATGGCCACGAGTTGTCGTCTCGGATCTTTGATCTAGAACGCTTAGGCGAGACAAGGCTACGTGCAGCGACCGGAATCTATGCTGCAAAGAAAAGGCAAAAGGCATACTTCGATGCCCATATCAAAGATAAAGGCTTGAAAGAGGGAGACCTAGTGTTGGTTTATACCCTAAAGCAACATGCCCGTAAATTGGAAAAAAGAGGATATGGACCCATGATCATTAATAGAATTTCCACTAGCGGTGCAGTTCAATTGGCCACACTAGAAGGTGATATCTTGCCCAACTATATTAGTGGTTGTCGAGTCAAGCTATATCGAGAACCTCTTACAGAGGATATGCTACAAAGACTCAACACTGCTAAGAAGCGAAAAGAAGAAGAGTTAAGGGTTAGAGAAGAAGCACAGGTAGAGGCTAGAGAACGCATTAGGAGAAATAAGTTAAGCCGCTTAGGCCTAGATATCAATCATGAGGCCCCAAGATACCACATGGCCATGTGTCAAACATCACGTGCAATTGCTTCTCAAATAGTTGATCGACATCCTTTTGTGACCATAGCGGTAGGACAAGGGAAGAATGCAAGGACTGTGAGAGCATTGATTGACTCAGGTGCAGCAACTAGTGCAGTTAGACTATCCTACTGCCAAGACTTGAAATGGAACATAAAGCCCATAGAAGACTATCTCATAGGTTTGGGAGGTGTGGAAACCCCTTGTTTGGGTGATGTGGAACTTCCCATCTACCTTCAAGATGTTCCAATGAAAGTCAAAATGCTAGTATGTCATGATGAGGACATTATAGAGCCACTTGTACTGGGTCAAGATTGGATTTACGACCATGCAGTCAACTTGAACCTAAGAAGTCAAATCCTTCAAGTTTGGGCACATGAACAATGTATTACATTAGAATTAGACAATTGCATGCTCACAAATCCCGAGGTCACACATTCTTTTAGTTCTTCCGAAACTAATCTTCGTAAAGAAAATGTTGTGTGTGTCAAAAACCCTACGAAGCAAAAGGACTCAATCATAGAAACACAAGCTCAAAGGCCAGCAAACCTCTCTTCTTCTTCACATACTAATGCAAGTGTAAGTCGACCAAAGAGGCAAGCAAAAAATGTTGGTGCAAACAAGCCTTAACACTTGGACTTGTTTTGTGCCTTGAAGACTCAACATGAAGATTGCACAAAGATCACTTAGCTTTGGATATCAACATTGAAGTTTATTGCAAAAGTTTGGATTACTTCATTTCAAGAAAGAGCATAGGAACACATGCCTATGCTTAGTTACTTATTACTTTATGTAAAGGTCAAAGTGACTTCTTGTAATTGTACCTACCTTCAAAAGTCGTGGAATTTGAAAGGTATGAATGGAGAGAATATCTCCATGAGATTAGTTGAGAGATTTGAGGGAGCCTACATTTGAATTTTGAAATTCAAATTCCTTCAAAATATCTATAAAAGTCAATGTAAAAGTCGCGGGTTAGATTACACTTTTCCCGAGGCTAATCCAAGCATATTTGTGAGAGTGTGAGAGCTACTACCTAGCCTAAACCTCTGAGTACCATTGGGCATCATTCTACATGCCAATGGGAATGTACATTTGATAGATTCAATACATATATTCATAGTCATTATCTCTGTGTTTTCTCTAAGTGACTACCTCCAAGTCTGTCAACTTCAACAGGACATATCTCAAGATCTACTGAATCAAATTTGATGATCAAGGGCTCATTGGAACTAGCTCAAAGCATTCTACAACTCTACAAAGTTTCAAGTCAATCTATTCAGCCAATTGGGAGAAATCGCTGTCGAAGTGATCACTGGTATATTTCTGTGTGATTCCTAAAAAGTCGGGGGTGTCCCTGATTTTGCTAAACATCATGCTCAGTGTATAGTTTGTCATTTGGAGTGATTTAACTTGCTAATGGTAGCTTGTTAAGTTAATTTAATACTCCCAGAAGGAATTAGACCAATTGTAAGTGTGCTGGACACACTGAGCTTAGGACTGAGCAGGTGTCATTACAGGAATAGCAAGTTTTTGAACTTATGAAGGTTCAAACTTATCTGTTTTGATTTGATCATTTCTCAATCACTTTGTAAAGCACATATATAGTTTCTTGGTGTCATTTGGAAGCTCAAGGAGTCTCCTAACCATATCTGAAGAAAAGAAAGGGCAGGTGTGAAGCAGGTCTAGCAGCACCACCTTGATCTTCTGATTGTACCCAGCCATCACATCCAACAGTGGTATCAGAGCAAACAAGGTAATCATGGGTGATGGTTTCCCTTCCTTTATTGACAAATTGGATAGGAATAACTACCAGGCATGGTCATTAAGAATGAAGACTTATCTACAAGGGAGAAGCTTGTATGGATACATATCAGGAGATGAGGAGTTGCCCTCATTCAAAACCAGAGGCCTACCTACAAAGGATGAGCATGAGAGACTTAATCAATGGTGTGCTAAAGATGCTTTGGCAAGGTCATATCTTCTAAACTCTATCTCTGATTTCCTTCTACCTCATGTTAGGAACTGTAAGACTTCCCAAGAGACTTGGGAGACCTTGTCAACATACTTCTCATCAAGCACAAGGGCCAGAAAGAATCAGCTATGGATTGAGTTTACAACTCTTAGGAAGCAATCAAAACAATGTGTTTCAGATTTTGTCACCAAAGTCAAAGACATAGCAGATCAACTTGCAAGTGTTGGAGAAGAGATTGAAGAAGAGCAAATAGTCAGACAAGTGATCAATGGACTCAAAGCAGATGACAAGTGGGAGAGTTTTACCACTGCAATGGACTTGTACATGGACATCCAAGCACCTGATCTAACCACTCTAATTGGACAACTCTTCACACATGAAGCCAAGATCACAAAGAATGGAGAGAAATCAAAAGGTAACAATCCCTCTGCCCTATATACAGATAAGAAGTCTAAAGACAAGAGTAAAAGCAAGAAGGTTGATGATGAAGGATCCACCTCCCAAGCAAACTATGCAGGGAGAGGTAGATCATCTAGAGGTAGGGGCAGAGGAGGTAAGTCAGGTAGGGGGAGACCCTATAATCAATCTCCATGCAATATTTGTGGCTTGTCTAACCATACTACAGATGAATGCTACAAGAACTACAAGAATCAAAGAGGAAGAGGTCACCAAAGAGGAGGATACTCCCAAGGCAGAGGCAGGTTCAATCAATCTCAAGGCTACCATGGCTACAACAATAATTACAACAACAACTACAACAATAGCTACAATCACAATGGCAATTATCAAGGAGGATACAGGAACAGAAAGGATTACAACAATTATGCAGAGGATCAAGATGATTCCTTGTTGATTATGAACATGACATCTAAATCAGGTATCAATGATGATCATTTGTTCTATATTGATTCAGGTTGCTCTAACCATGTAGCTGGGAATGTTGCCTTACTCTCTGATTTGGAAGAACCTAAAGGCAAGCACCAAGTGCAGACAGGTGATGACACTAAACACTCAGTGGTTAAAGTAGGTAATGTCAAAACAAGTGATGGTAATCAGAATTTGCTAAGCAGAGTATTGTATGTCCCAACAATCACCAAGAATCTGATGAGTGTAGGTCAGATTGTTGAAAAAGGTCTACAGGTCAGGTTCACTCAACATGGTGCATTTGTGGAGGATCCAAGACATGGATTCAGAAGGATAGCCAAGGGAGAGAAGTCAGGTAGACTATTTACCTTTGAACTTGAGGATACTAAAAATATTGCCTTGTACAACTATAGGGACCAAACCCTATCAGAATTGGAGATGTGGCACAAGAGATTGGGTCACATTGGAGAGAGAACCATAAAGCAGATGAGCAGAGATCAATGTGTGCTTGGGATACCTAATGTATCCAAGCAACACATGATATACAAGTGTGGGGCTTGTCAATTTGGTAAGTCACACAGGTTGCCATATACCAAGAAAGGATTTATGCATGAAGACTACTTGGAATTGGTGCATACAGATGTGTGGGGACCAAGCAAGGAGCCATCCATATCTGGGTCAAGGTACTATGTATCTTTTATAGATGATTATAGCAGATGGACTGTCTTGTACTTCATGAAACATAAAGATGAAGTATTTAATTGCTTCAAAAGGTATCTTGCATTAGTAGAGAATCAAACAGGTAGACATTTGAAAAGGTTAAGGTCTGATGGTGGTGGAGAATACTTCTCCAATGATTTTGAAGACTTCTTGCAGGAAAGAGGTATCAAGAGGGAGATTACCACAAGGTACTCACCTGAACAAAATGGGGTAGCTGAAAGAAGAAATAGACTCATTGTGGAGACAGCTAGGTCTATGCTTAATGAGAAGAAACTACCAAATTATCTTTGGGCAGAGAGTGTATCTACTGCCACATACTTGATCAACAGGTTGCCATCAAAGACACTTGATGGAATGACACCCTATGAGGCTTGGCATGGTAAGAGACCTTCTCTGGATCATTGCAAGATCTTTGGGTGTGTTGCATATGTACATATTCCCTCACAGGTAAGGGGAAAGCTAGACCCTAAGGCTGAAAAGTGTATCTTTATTGGTTATGATTTGAATCAGAAAGGATATAGGTTCTATAACCCCTCAAAAAAAGGCTTCAAGGTAAGCAGAGATGTCATCTTTGATGAAAATGATTCATGGTATGATAATGAGTGCAGGAAAGTTAGCCTACCTTATGATATGGAAGAAGACTTTCCAAAGCTTGTCAGGCAAGAACCAACTCAGAATGAGGACACAAGCTCAGATGATGAAGACACCATCAACATTGAAGAATTCAAAGCTTGGAAATCCAAAGGGAAGATGAAGATGAAGCAACTTGAAGACAATCCAGAATCCTCAACTCAAGCTATGAGGAGATCTTCAAGGGAAAAGAAGAAACCTATTAGGTATGGATATGATACTTCACTTGTAACCAAGCACTCTGTATATCTTGCAAAGGATATCTTAAGTGAAGAACCAGGTACATTTGAGGAAGCTATTACTAAACCAGAATGGAAGGAAGCAATGGATGAAGAAATGGAGGCTCTCAAGGAGAGTGATACTTGGGACTTGGTACCCAAGAAGGACTCCATGAAGGTCATAGGATCCAGATGGATCTACAAACTCAAAAGGAACTCAGATGGTACAATAAGCAGGTACAAAGCTAGGTTGGTAGCCAAGGGTTTTGCACAAACCCAAGGCATTGATTATGAGGAGACATTTTCTCCTGTGGCAAAGATGCCAACTATCAGAATTATGGTGAGTGTAGCTGCATCCAAAAATTGGAACATGTACCAATTGGATGTGAAGAATGCATTCTTGAATGGATGGATATCTGAAGAGGTCTACATGTCACAACCACCTGGCTATGAAGATCCCAATAAGGTAAATCATGTTTGCAAATTGAAGAAAGCTCTGTATGGATTGAAGCAGGCACCTAGAGCATGGAACTATAGGTTGACAACCTATCTCTTGGATCAAGGATTTGTGATGAGCAAAGCAGATACTTCATTGTTTATAAAGAAGAACAATTCAGAGGTAATATACTTGTGTGTCTATGTTGATGACATCATTATTACAGGAAATGATGTTCAAGGAATTAGACACATCAAAGATCAAATGATGAAGGAATTCAAGATCAATGATCTTGGATTATTGAAGTACTTCCTAGGACTTGAATTGGTCTACACAAATTCAGGTATATTCATTACTCAGAAGAAGTACATTCAGGACATGGTCAAGAAGTTTAACTTGCAGGAAGCTAAAGTCTCAAACATTCCTATGGAGGTTAACCACAAACTCAGTGCACATGAAGGAGAAGAACTCAAGGATATTACAGGTTACCAAAGTTTGGTAGGTAGTCTTAATTATGCTACCTTAACTAGGATTGATATCTCATATGGTGTTAGTGTACTTAGCCAATTTATGCATAAGCCAAGAGTACCACATTTGGAGGCAGCCAAGAAGATAGTAAAGTACCTAAAGGGAACACAAAATCATGGTTTGTATTATCCATATTCATCAGACATTGATATCAAGGTATACTCAGATGCAGATTGGGCAGGTTGCAAGGATGACAGGAGGAGTACATCTGGTTACATATGCTTTGCAGGTGATAAACCAATTTCTTGGTCATCCAAGAAACAACCCACAGTGGCTCTATCATCTACTGAGGCAGAGTACAGAGGGCTAGCCAATGCCACTCAAGAAGCAATATGGTTGAAGTTACTCTATTCAGAATTGGGCCTATACATAAGGCCACCTATCATATTTGGTGATAACACAAGTTCACTTCATTTAGCTGCTAATCCTGTGTATCATGCTAGGACAAAACACATAGAGGTTCATTACCACTATGTGAGGGAGAAACTACTTAGCAAAGAAATCCAATTGTCATATGTATCCACTAATATTCAATGTGCAGATTTGCTTACAAAAGCTTTGGATGGGAGCAAGTTATGCAGGTTTAAATCCATGATTGGATTACAGGATATTATTGAAGACTAAAGATGAAGACTCAAGCAAGTGTTTGGCTTGAGGGGGAGCTGTTGGTGCAAACAAGCCTTAACACTTGGACTTGTTTTGTGCCTTGAAGACTCAACATGAAGATTGCACAAAGATCACTTAGCTTTGGATATCAACATTGAAGTTTATTGCAAAAGTTTGGATTACTTCATTTCAAGAAAGAGCATAGGAACACATGCCTATGCTTAGTTACTTATTACTTTATGTAAAGGTCAAAGTGACTTCTTGTAATTGTACCTACCTTCAAAAGTCGTGGAATTTGAAAGGTATGAATGGAGAGAATATCTCCATGAGATTAGTTGAGAGATTTGAGGGAGCCTACATTTGAATTTTGAAATTCAAATTCCTTCAAAATATCTATAAAAGTCAATGTAAAAGTCGCGGGTTAGATTACACTTTTCCCGAGGCTAATCCAAGCATATTTGTGAGAGTGTGAGAGCTACTACCTAGCCTACACCTCTGAGTACCATTGGGCATCATTCTACATGCCAATGGGAATGTACATTTGATAGATTCAATACATATATTCATAGTCATTATCTCTGTGTTTTCTCTAAGTGACTACCTCCAAGTCTGTCAACTTCAACAGGACATATCTCAAGATCTACTGAATCAAATTTGATGATCAAGGGCTCATTGGAACCAGCTCAAAGCATTCTACAACTCTACAAAGTTTCAAGTCAATCTATTCAGCCAATTGGGAGAAATCGCTGTCGAAGTGATCACTGGTATATTTCTGTGTGATTCTTAAAAAGTCGGGGGTGTCCCTGATTTTGCTAAACATCATGCTCAGTGTATAGTTTGTCATTTGGAGTGATTTAACTTGATAATGGTAGCTTGTTAAGTTAATTTAATACTCCCAGAAGGAATTAGACCAATTGTAAGTGTGCTGGACACACTGAGCTTAGGACTGAGCAGGTGTCATTACAGGAATAGCAAGTTTTTGAACTTATGAAGGTTCAAACTTATCTGTTTTGATTTGATCATTTCTCAATCACTTTGTAAAGCACATATATAGTTTCTTGGTGTCATTTGGAAGCTCAAGGAGTCTCCTAACCATATCTGAAGAAAAGAAAGGGCAGGTGTGAAGCAGGTCTAGCAGCACCACCTTGATCTTCTGATTGTACCCAGCCATCACATCCAACAAAAAATACATCTGCTATATCAACTAGACAGACAAAATTCAGGGAAAGAAGCTCAGGGCTTGAAGTAGATTTGGGTACGAAAAGGAGAACAACCATCAACCTTGCCACAAACATTCCCATTGAAGCAAGCTAACCATGCTAAAAGAAGCACCAAGGAACACGGACCAGCTCAATCCCACGGTCTTCGACAGATTTGGGTACCAAAGCAATCGATGAAGGTCAACCATACTAATGTACAAATTTGGGTGCCAAAGAAATTAGCTGCAACTCAACAAGGGCGATTACAAATGTGGGTACCCAAGTCACTCTTACGTGCACAGAACCATATGATCTCCCTCATGAGAAAAATCTCAGCAAAGACGCCAGGGAGAAGCAAGAGTCGAAACCAAGGGCAGAGCCCAAAGGAAGATGAATTCATCTCTTGGCCGGTAATAAAAAGACAATTACAAAGGATATGGGTTTGGAAGCCAAAAGTACCAGCAGCTTCCACAACACCAAGGAGCCCACCACGGCAGATATCAAATTTTAGAAACCATCCAAAGATGAAAGGGCTAGAAGTGATCTCCATAGGACCACATACCATTCTCAAATGGATCCCTATAAGGAGGATTACATCATTGCAAGATTCCATCGACACCTCCAAACAAAGATTGCATCAAGTCTACAAGTAACATCAAAAGCCTCGACCAGCAACAACCATGTGCCTTTGGCATAACCTTGTCTTTTGCACCATTCAGGTTATGCATTTCCAAAGTATGCATTAATATAGGGCCTCCTTACACGGTCGTGCATAGACACAATTGAGAATCCCAGGCACATGATACACATCTGACATATATAAAATATTTTATTGATGCTAACACCTTTCTTCTTGTTTTATTCCATTGTTTTAAAAAAAAAAAAAAAAGAAAGAAAGAAAGAAAAAGAAAAGACAAGAAAAAGAAACAAAGAGAGCGATAGGACAGGAGTGCACGCTTGCACAATCTCTGATGAGAACCATCAACACGGACATCCATCAACATGAGAGACAAGCCAGTGGTCAATCATCACGACGGGCATACAACATGAAGAATGACGATCGATGGAACTTTCACCATGGTAAGAATTGTGCTTCAACAACAACATAACCATGGTCGATGAGGAAACTTCTTCATCGGCATACCCTTGAGCACCTCGCTCAAGACCCAACTTCTTGCACATAACTTTTCCAATGCATTTCCCAAGTATGCATGCATAGGGCTATATTACAAGGCCATGCACAAGGCACATATCTTGTCCAACCCATGCCCTCATCCATTATGGGTTACAAGTACTTGACATGAAAACGAGGAAATCCATCTTTAGAAGAACCAGAGGACATCAAGGGGGTGACACCAAGAGCAAGGAAGCAATCCACCATGAGAGTTGCTCATACCCAACATTGACCATCTCTTTTGAGTAGCTCACAATTTTTGAAAGCTCACAACGACACCATCAAGCGGGAATACAAGGAAGACGTACATACAAAGGTAGCAGTGACAAAATGAGGAACCAGATAACTGCCCAAGATACAATTGGAAGATGGACCGCTCTTGTGGAGACATGATGGACACTATCTCTCCCAGCACTACACGGAACAACCACTACAACAAGGGTCTGTCAGGGACGACAGACTCTAGAGGGGGGGGGGGGAGTGTTGACAGTCAAGGTCACACACAAGCATGGATGCGCATCAATGAAGAGGACACACAAGAAGAAGGAGCATGTAGGGAGCTCCAAGAAGCACATGTCAAATTTTTAGAAGAAATCCCTATAAAAATAGTGATTTCTATCACTAAAAACCATTGTAAATACCATTTTCCATTTTTGTAACTCCATTTTGTTCAAGCCAAGGAGTGCTTGAGCTTGAGGAGTATTAGAAGTATCATCCTACCAGTTTTCATAATTCTTAGACTCCGTTTGAACCCCCAAGTAAGCATTGCAACCTATTTTTTAACTAGGTCGGACACTAGGTCTGGACAGTGCCAAAACTACTCAGAAAACTATAAAAAGGGCTGGAGAGCTCATTTTTGGGGTTAGCTTGTTGTAGATTTCAGCTTTGTAAGAGAGTTATTTTGTAATCAAAGTCCTTCCATTGTTCCATTATTTGCTCTTACCTTGTGTATGTGTGTGCATGTTTGCATGCTTTCACTCATGCACTTGTGCACTTCACTTGCTCTTGGTCTTCATACCGGTCCTCACGTCTCCGCGGATTGACATTTATGAGGTGAAGCTCCTCACGTTGGTACTTGCCATTGTGCTAGTGACACCATGTGATAAGCATTCGTATTTGTGCACATGCACCTCACAATTTTTAGAATGTACATCAATTGTAGATAAAAAATTACATTTTTTAATGGCAACTTGAATGAAGGATTGTATGTTTTTATGCCCTATGGTTTTATGCAAAATGGGTGTAAAGGCAAATTATACATGTTAAACAAGGCATTGTATGGATTCAAGCAAGCACTATGTGCTTGGTATGAGAAAATACATGCCAAATTATCAACACATGGATTTCACACGTCCAGCTAAAAGCACCTTGTATATGAAGCGTATTAGACAACGTATGTGGATGACATGTTGCTGATTGGTCTTAATGAACTAAGTTTAAGAATGATTTGCATAACCTTTTTAAAATCTCAAATTTGAGGAATTTGCATCATTGTTTAGGCATTCAATTTATGCAAGTTGATAAAGGCATTGCTTTATTTCAAACAAAATACATTAGCACTTCATTGCAATATTTTGACCTTTAAGACTTTAAACCCATTGCCACTCCTATAGAGACAAGATTTATGATTGATTATTCATGATGTTGGAGATGCATTTAATTCTTATCTCCATAATCAAGCAATTAAATGTGTTATTTCACTACTTATCTAGTACAAGAAAACTTGGGTTGTTTTATCCCATAGAATCATCGATATCATTAGATTTACATGCTTTTCTAACTCAAATTGGGCTACCTATTATGATACTGCCTTCACTAGTGGTTTTCTCTTCATGCTTGGTGGCTCATGTATATCTTGGTCGAGCAAGAAGCAACCTATTGTGGCCACCTCTAGTTGTGAGATTTGAAGCTTTTTCCAAAGCTTTGGACTTCCTCTCTTTTGTGGATTGATCTTAATCCACATTGGTTACCCCTCCCTATACATTAGTGTAAACCTTGTTAAAAAAATAAAATGATGAATAATGGCTAGTGGTGAAACTCCAATGCCATGGAGAGGTTATGAAAATACATATATAGGATCAAGGTTAGAGAGAAAAAGAGATATTTCTAGTCATGGGAAAAATGCAAGAGATATGGTTGTAATGGAAAGTGGACTCAAGATGAGTAGAGGATGAACTCAACCCAATTCAATTCAAACTCATAACTCTAATAGCCTAAAGCAAAAACTACACAAGATATAGATGGTTCTATCCAACCATGCAGTCCCTATATGGAGCTTAGATGGTGATCTAGATAGATGTTAGGTGAAAGGGCTATAGGCCAAAACAATGGGTAATTACATGGACACCTAATGGTTCCAAACACCACAAAGTATGATCCTAGATGGGAAACGGACCATCTTTATAAGGTCCTCCAAGCAAAGGTTGACCTATCCATATTCTAGGATCATGGTAGCTTGATCCATGCAAAAAATAATCCCCACCACTGATCTATGGGGTAAATCCAATGGTAGAAAAGTAGGAGCAGCAACTATTTTGTTTGTACCAAGTCTAGATCAAATGGCCCATATCAATTAGACCCTTCCCAATGTTAAGAAAGCTATTTTTCCCTTCTAGCCATTGATTTAGGGTGATCCTCATATACGATCAATCCCAAGTCCAATGGCTTAGAAGTAACCTTCCTAACTAGCCATCTATGGTCTCCTCTAGACCTCATTTTACCCCAAACTCGGGAATCTAGCAATGTCCAACACTCTCACATGGGTTCTTCTCATAAAGGGGGCCTTAAAAAATAGATTATGATGGAAAATTTGTGGTGCTACATAAGGGTGAGGTATTGAACATAGCTAGCACCCCCCCCCCCTCAATGTCCACTTGAAGGTGAACTTCCTTCTTGGAATGAAGCCAAGTCCTCCATGAGGGTGTAGCATTGAGCATGTCTAACAACCCCCTCAATGTCCACCAAAATGTGAACCATCTCCTTTGGCCCAATGCCAAGTCTTCAAATTATGAAGTAGATGTGTCATAAGCACTTTGGTGAAGGTACTTGTTGCATTCTTCTTGGTTTGATAGTAGACTATTTCCACCCCCTCTCTCAAGTGTACTTGCTTGCCAAGTCTTGAATGTCCTTCATGAGGCCTACTTGCAAACCTAATCCAAAGTGTAACAACAAAATTGATATCATGTATAATGCTCCATAAGTAGAAATGACTACCAACATGTAGCTCCCATTGTATATTGGTTGGTACAATGATACTATGGCTTGTTTCATCCCATTGAATGCCTTCGTTAGCTTACATAATGTGTTCTTTGAATGTGAAGCCTAAAACCGATGGTTGAGACACATGTACATCCTTCTTGAGGTCAACATTCAAAACTTTTGATTTGATATGTAACGTGAAAAATTTCCACTTCATCTAAGTTGCTACCAGTAGTACTATGTGAATAGTGGTCATTAGAGCAAAAGAGTCTTGAAAACCAAAACCCTCTACTAGTGAAAGTACTTGTGCTAATAATGTCTCTTGATAGCATTCTAAGATTCCTTCTATCATTTCCTTGACCTACCAAACCAACTTGATGGTAGTGACCTCCCAAGCTTCATTCTTAATTAAGTTATCATAATTGGCTTGTGTTGACGGGCAGTCAAGCAAGAGGAAAAAAAGAAGGAAACCAAGGAAGAAGCTTCACTAAAGACAATATATCTGAAGACATATCTCTGCAGGAAGCCCCGTAGGGGCACGCAACACACATCTCTGCACAGAGCCCCGCAGGGGCATACAACAGTGGGAAGTACGCAATAGGCAAGGACGGATCAAGGCTAGCAATTATCCATGAAGAAGTGCAAGAAGATATCCGGCAGATCCAGAGCCCCAAGAAGGTGCTTCAACCTCTTAATCTTGGGGAGGTCCAGATCGAAGGTTGAAGATCCGAGCCTTCATACCTTCCACTGGTTGCATGCGTGGCAGCCCGACTTAACACAGCAACCGAAACTTAAAGAGGTTATTGGTGAACTAGACTACAAATCTAATGTAGTCCATCTTCAGAGGTTGCATGTAGTGGAAAGAAAATAAAAAGGAGAGGCCAAAACCAATGCAACGTGTCCCGAGTTATGATCACTTCCTTGACCACTGGTAAAATTATCTCATTATGATTTCCACAGAAGCTAGCAATAGACAATTATAAAGAGACTATCAGTTAATCAAGAATCAAATCGACTACTGGCGTAGAACTAGAGGCAAGCAACGAAGCCTATCAAGGGACGATAGAAACAAAGAGGGGGAGAGTGTTGTAGAGCAAAGATGCAAAGAAAACGAAGGGCCCCAAAATTTTTCCAATTTGGACTTTGTTTTTGTACCATAGTCATTTTGTAATATATTTTCCGATGTAAATGCACTAGAGGAGTCCTCTAGATGCATAGCCATAGAGATTTGTATCATTACCTTTGTAAATTAGTAGGGAATTAGTCTTTTAGTCAATAAAGTGACGGTCTCTTGTGTGAAAGGACCAATTCCAAGGCACAAGTATATAAGTCAATTTGTGACTCTTTCTAAGGACTTTTTTCCATTGTGAGAATGAAGAGCACAGAATTTCGAATTTGTGTCTTCTCCATTCTGTATCGCTTTCGTTGTGAGTTTGCATGCATGTGTGATGCTTGAAAAGAGTGCTTAGAAGTGTTGTCTATCCATGAAAGTGCTTGTTTGCTATTGGTAAGGTGTGTGATAAGTATAGTAAGTGTTGAAGTGTAGGAAGATCATTCCCACGGCTCAGTATTTTGCTCATAACTTGAAGCAGGAGCGTCAAAATTGAGTCAAAATCAACCATTGGATGTGTCTTCTCAACAGCTTCAAAATAAACCTACTATTCGCTATATTTGGAGTTCTGAGCTGAGAGAAAAGCTCGATTTACTGTTGACTGTTGTACCAAGTGTTGCGATACCATAGCCGACCTTGAAAGCTTGAATGTGGTGGATTTATACTTACATGTACCTTGTTAGACATCATTTCCATTGACCATCATTTGAATGCATGTCCTCATACACTCGGCTAGGTTTTGATACTCCTTGGATTGATAATTAAAGCGTGAATCCCCACTATATGCACTTGAGGGGGATTGAGGTGTAGTCTCTTTCTCCACAAGTCCCTAACTCGATACTGAGGTACACAGCTTGCATAACCTCCTTACAGCCCGATCTACAAGGGCTTCATCTTCAATTATCAGCATCATCACTTCCTTCATAATCTCAACCATCATGGCTATATTGACTATGTGCATAGAAGCCCACCTGTGCTCTTCTATTCTCTTTGATCTCCTTGCTCCTTCTCCCTTCTCTTCAATAGTTTTTGGCATAGGATTACTCTTACCAGAGAGCTTCTTCTTCCATTGTAGCAAACCAATCTGTTTGGGTGATTTTAGGTATTTATACTCTCTTCTCACCATCTAATTATGATCATTCCTCTTGTTCATAGGTAGGGATGACTCTTGGGCTAGATATATGGTGAATTACTCCTTTGCTTGATGATAAAGTGGAAGCTCCTTTCTTTTCCTCCATTGCATGTGGATCCTCCATAGACACCACATCGTGACTCCCTTTGATCTTCTTTGTGTCTGATGATATAATATGAAATCCCTTTGCTTTTCAAATGAACTAAGAAGGTGCATCTCTTGCTTTTTTTTTCCAAATTGTTCTTCCTTTAAATTGGGACAAGATCATAGCACCCACTCGCAAAAATTCCAAAGTGTGAGGCAAATGGATTCTTACCAATGTAAGCTTCATGATGAATCTTTCTGATTTGATTAGGAAAGACCGTACCTCCCCTCATACACATTTCTATATCAGCAATGGTGTGGCTTTCGCATTCCATAATGCCATTTTGATGTGATGTGTGAGGTTTCATTGATTGACACTTTATCTATTTGCCCTTACAAAAGCCTTTCATCTCCTCTAAGTTGAGCTTATGACCACCTCCTATTCCAAGTTTCTTCACACTTTTCCATGGTTCATTTTCAACAAGTTCTGGTGCTCCGTAATCTTACAAAAAGCTTCATCATTGTCACGAAGAAAGTACATCCACATCTTTGTGCTATAGCCATCGGCGATTACACGATAGGAAGATCCTCCCAAGGCTTGTATATATGTCTTACCACACAAGTTAATATATTGACACTAAAGGAATCTTTGATCTACGCTTGATTTTTTGTGGAAATGTCTCTCTTTGTAGCTTTCCCATTGTACAAGCTCTACAAGGTTCTTGCATTCCATTCATTATAGGTAAGTGATGCAGAACAATATGTTGCTTTTGCATCTCCTTCAATATTGTCCCTATCATTGTGATGGGTTCTTGTTGAGGCTGCATAGAACGAGATTGACCTCTCTCATTCGTCATCTAATGAGATGCACCATTATCTAGTACCCATGAATCCACAATTGATTCTTCTTGTGTTGAGGATCATACCAACTTTGCTTCAGTTGCATCTAGTTCCACTCCTTACACTCTTCATCCTTCCTCTTGACATGAAAATCTACAATTGTTTGTCCCTTCCTTTTGCAATGGAAGCATTTTCCTTGAAACTTCTTCTTAGAACTACTCTTCTTTTCAGTTTCACTTTTGGTTGAGGAACCACCTTTGCCTTATGCATTGGTGAAGAATGTAGCATCTCTGTTGGGCTTTAAGCTGCAAATCCTCTTCCATCGATAGAGAATAAAACTCCTCAAAGATTAAAGCTTGAGGTCTCACATGAGTGTTGAGAGTAGTTACCCTTCCATCCTACTTTGGTGGAGAATTTTGGAGACATCTTTGAGCTAGCCACTTTCCAGTCTTCTTGATCCATTCACAAGCAATTCCATCATATGGCTTCTTGATCTGAGTGATGGATGCCTTAATCTTCTCTCCTTCTACAAATTTCTCTCCTTCCAATTGAGTGTCTCAATTTGAATATATGTTTGGTTTTTTACCTTGTAGCGACTCCTCAATATACTCCATGCCTCACTTGTCGTGGATGTATAAAGAATTAGAGATAGAATAGAGCCCACACAATTGGTTACTATAGCATATAGTGCATTTGCATTCCTTATCTTCCAAGCTTTTAGAACCTTTGTGTCTAGAAGAATTGCCATATTCTGATCCCGTGGGTCGAAGGTAGGTTGTGGCCCTTGCTCACTTCCCATCATCATCTCCAAAAGATCATAATAATCAAGGATAACAATAAAATCTTGAACTTCCATAGCTTGCCTTCACTAAAGGTTGGTGGATGAACCCATGGTGTTTGCATTGCCAAATCCATTGCACCAAATCCACTTCCACTTCCACTTCCACTTCTAGGTAGTAACAACTCCATAGTGTTGAAGTCTCGGTGTCCTATGAATTTCAATCCTTGAAGCCTTTGCCTCTCGTGAATTCTAGCATTGAAGCCTTTAGCTCTTGAGAACTCTAGCGTTGAAGCCTTTGCCTCCTAAAAGCTATAGCGTTGAAGCCTTTGCCTCCAAGAACTCCGATGTCGGAGCCTTTACTTGTCACAAACTCTATAGTTGAAGCATTTACCTTTCAAAAGCTTGAATGTTGAAGCATTCCTTCCACAAATGCTGGAATTGATTCCTTCGTGGACTCAAGATGAGTAGAATATGAACTCAACTCAACTCAATTCAAACTCATAACTCTATTACACCATAATGCAAATTGTACACAAGATATAGATGGTTCTATCCACCCATGCATTCCCTATATGGAGTTTAGATGGTGATCTAGATAGATGCTAGGTGAAGGGCTACAAGCCAACACAATGGGTACTAAGATGGACATCCTAATGGTTCCAAACACCACAATGATCCCACATGGGGAGAGGACCATCCTTATAAGGTCCTCCAAGCTTAGGTCAACCTACACATGTTCTAGGGTCATGGTAGCTTGATCCATACCAAAATTAATCTCCATCATTGATCTATGGGGTGAATCCAATGGTAGAAAAGTATTATCAACAACCATTTGTTTGTAGCCCTTGATCATGCTTAATCCACACTTACGATTAAGCCTAGATCCAATGGACCACATCAAAGCTATTTTTATTTCTAGCCCTTGAGTTAGGTTGATCCTCACATAGGATCAATCCCAAATCCAATGATTTATAAGTAACCTTCCTAACTATCCATCTACGGTATGCTCTAGACCTCATCTAACCTCAAAGTTAGGAACCTACCAATGTCCAACTCTCTCACACGGTTTCTCCTCATAAGCATGAGGTATAGAGCATATCTAACACCCCCCCTCAATGTCCACCTGAAGGTGAACTTCCTTCTTGGCAGTATGCCAAGTCCTCCATGAGGGTGGATTCCAGCATTGACCATGTCTAACAAACCCCTTGTTTACTGCATCACCCTCAAAGGGGTTATTAGGATATTTGGGTTATGATGTATGTGAACAAACTTGCAACTCTCAAAGGGGATTTATTAGTATACTTTGGTTGTGATATATGTGAAAACACTTGTGAGTGTCGGAGAACTTATTTCCCTCTTTAAGAGGTTTTTTCCCTAGCTTCATATATGTCCATGTCCCTAAAGGGCTACTTATCTTTGCACATTCTACATTTAGTAATACAATCCGTATTGTGCTCCTAAGCTTCTTCTTCTTTCTTGTGCTGTTTGTGTGCATTCCCAATCCCCAAATGCAAAATCTTACTTTGCTAGCCCTTAGCATCTTTCCAAATACAGACTACTATCTTACTCATACTTAATAAGAGTAACACAGATCCCTCTATTATCTTGATGATTTTGGTAAGGCCTCCCAAATTAGATGATATGCAACCATAGTCATAGGATGCATTTTCAATCACAAGGATAATATAAATATATGCTCACATCAAAAGTGAAAGTGTGTGCATGTACACCATGCTGTAATGCTGCATTGGCCACATAAAGTTTGTATATATCAAACATGAAACGGCAACCTCCACATGCCTGAATCAAGATAATCAAAAGTGCAAGACAAACGAATGCCAGTCGTGCATGCTCTGGCTCTACAATTACAAACATAATGGCTATGTTTGTTAATAAGTTTCTTGCCTATGCCAATGCATCATTTAAACAATACGATTTGGCCAGAAGTCTGTACGTAACTTTCATACAAAGGTCTGATATTTCAGTTTAACTAAATGATGTTGGGAATTACGTGTGTGTGTGTGTGTGTGTGTGTGTGTGTGTGTGTGTGTGTGTGTGTGTGTGTGCGCGCGTGCGTGCATGTGTGTGTGTGTGTGTGTGTGTGCACGCGCGTGCGCAGGCGCGGTTTTTAGGCCCAACTTCTACAAATTTGTAATTAGAAGCTCGACTTTTAACAATACACATATACATGTAATTATACATATACATATACATATGCATACAGTATAAACATACAAAAATTATATTTGGAAGAATACGTGTGTTTCTGCCTCCTAGATCATACAAAGTTCAACACCAGGTATGTATAGCAGTTAACTCTGTTGCTCCAATCTTGTATGTGCATAAATATATTGTTCCTTAGTTCAAAATCTGGAGGTGCACTTACTATATTTTCTGCACATGACTCGTTTATGCTCCCTGTTCATTATGTTGCTCCATCGGTGTACTTCCTGTGCATAGATTCTTCCATTGTTGCTGTTACATCATCCTCACCTTCCATTGTTGTTGTTACATCATCCTCACCTAAACAGTGTGACGTGAGGACATCATAAATCACCTTACTTTATTTCCCTTTAGTTTCCTTTACCCAAAAATGTAAAAAAATTGTTAACAAGCCTCGACATACCCGAATTCCCTGTAATTGGTGTTTAAGTATGCTGATTCCTCATATGCAAATATGTTGGAGAGAGTTACATAAGAGGTTGCACTGTCTGGATCAAGTTCCAGAACGAATCTGGCTGTATGCTGTGCTCTATCAATGTCAGTGTGATAGTAACAAGCATTCAACAATACTGTTAGAGGGTGTACCAGAGGCTGGCATGGTATATTGTTGATAAGAAACTGCACATCATCCAAGCATCCAATCCTCCCAAGAAGATCAACAACAGGAACATAAGCTTCCGCAAGACATACAGGTGAAAAATCCTTGATAAAACTTCTCAAGCATCCCAGGGCTTCCATAAGCAAACCTGAATGGTTGAAAGCCTCTAATAAAGCACATAAGGTGACCACATTAGGTATAATGCCTTCAGTTTGCATATGATTGAAAAGCATAAAAGCCTCTTGTCCCAACCCATGCTGCCCATTGAGTGCAATCATAGTAGTCCACGAAGCTACACTCTTGTTAACTATGCATTCAAATATCCTCCAAGCAGATCTTAGGTCACCACATACCCCATACGTACTCAGAAGAGCATTTGATACAATTTCTATAGAATCACATCCATCACAAATTAAGCTGAAATAAATAAGATTAGTATCTTCTAGCATGGTAAATATATTGCAAACATCAAGGATGCATGCATAAGCTGCATGTGAAACGTGGATACCTCTGCCCTCTGCTTGACTAAAAGATTGAAACACATCTTCATACTTACCTTTCTGAGCATGAAGAATGATTTTTGAGTTCCAAAAAGCCTCTTTATCTTCAGAAATACCATCAATCAATCCTTCCAAGTCCTCCAAGCTCCCTGCGTTGCTATACATGCAGACTACAGCAGCTAGAAGGGATTCATCAGACTCAAGACCATACTCTATAACACATGAGTGGACAAGCATAGCATGAGTTATTACCGCCTCAAGACTCAAAGCATCAAAGATGCTCAGAAATATGACCACACTTGGTCGAATACCTTCTAGGAGCATTTGACTGAAAAGCCTAAGTGAATCAAGAGACAGGCCATGTTGCACATAGGTGGTCATCAATGCACCCCATGAAACAACACTACGTACTGGCAATTTCCCAAAAGTGCAAATTGCATCCTCAAAGCATCCAAGGCGTCCATAAGATGCTAAAAGAGTGTTTCCAAGTTTTATGTCTGCATCATACCCTTTTTCTATAATAAAAGAATGTGCATGCCTGGCTTCAACAAGCTCTTCAGGGTTCTGACAGGCATCAATAATGCAAGTAAAAGTTACCTCACTCGGTTCAATACCCTCCTCCTGCATGCGGTAGAACCACTCAATAGCTTTCCCCGTTTGCCCATGCTGACTGTACATATCAATCAATGAAGTACATAGAACAACATCCAACTTATTTAATCTATCAAGCAAGGGGTCTATATATTCCAACACACACAATCTTCCATATAGGTTTATCAATGCAGTAATGACTTTCATGTTTGCTAAAAACCCGCTATGTAGCACTCGAACATGTATCCGTCTGGATTCCTTAATGTCTTCCGTGCTACAGAATGTTCCAATTATACCTAAGAATGTGATATGATCTGCTAGGAAACCCTCGGTTTGAAATTGATCAAAAAATTCAAGGACCTTTTGGAGGTCATACTTTTTCTGATACATGGAGATCATGGCATTCCATGTACTTCGGTTCCGAACAAACATGCTAAAAAAGAGGAAGTTTGCATCTGCAAAGCTTCCACAATTTTTATACATACAAACAAGGGGAGTACAAATCTTTATGTTGGATTCAAAACCATGCTCTACAATAAAATGATGCAGCATCTGTCCTCCAGTAAGTGCTAGCGGTGTCATGAATACTTCAAGGATGCAAATAAAGGTAACTATGTTTGGATCTATGCCTTGTTCAATCATATCTATGAACAAACAGAAAGCATCATTGTGCTGACCATGATGAACATGGCATGATATAATTGTGGTCCAAGTAACTTCGCTTTGTATAGGCATATCAAGCCATGTCCTGCATGCATCGTCAAGACTTTTGCACTTGTCATACATGCTCATGATTGCAGTACCCAAGTACAAATCAGTTTTGAATGGACTAAACCTGATGCGAGCATGCATGCGTTTGCCCTCATTGATATCAGCATGTGTTCTACACGCAGAGACGACCTGCATGAATGTGCCTTTGTCTGGGAAAAGTCCCTCCAGTTGCGTCTGAGTGAACATATGGAAGACTTCGAAGCACATTGCTGTGCCAGAAAATTTGGAAATAATAAAATTCCATTGCTCCAAACTTCTGTTCTGCAATGTGGTGTTATGGGATTCATTCACTGCTTCAAAACTTCTGTAGCTTCTTGCCTGCATGCTATGAAGACGATAGCATCCATCGACCCCATTTCTCAAGATCTGATGATGCTTTGTCCAGGATCGGAAAAGAATATTTTCTTTGAAGAGGGAATCCAGAAGTAACTTATGATTAATTATCCAAGATCGCAACTTTGTTGAATCTGAAAGGATATTCTGCCCTGTATGCTGCTCGGGCAGCTTTAAAGAGATTTTCGAGTAACTGAAGTAGTCCAGACCTTTAGGATCAAGAGGCCAAAAAAGCCTAGTGCAACAACGAGCTTCATGTAAGCGCCAGCAGTAGCGATTCCGCAACCTAACGGCAACAGCGACTCCAATGTCGACGCTCATTAACGTTGGATGCTAAGTCTGCATTCATGGTTCACTGCACCGGATCAAGGTGGTGTACGAACTAGCCAAACCATAATAGATGGGACTGTTGTAACTTTTGACCTGCGTACTTTCAAAAAGACAGCATACATCGACCTCATTTACCGAGACTTGATGGTGGGATGTGCAGATTCGGAAAGCGATGTGGAACCCCAGAACTGAGTTCGTGATTGGTTAACCAAAAGCTCGAGTTGGGTAGATTTGAAAGGATATTCTACCCTGTATCCTGCTGGAGCGACTTCGAAGAGATTTCTGACTGATTCATAGACAAGGCCTTAAGCATCAAGTGGCCAGAAGAAAACTACTATGGTAACGAGCGTCACGTCACGTATACATCAGCAGCAGCTATCCTTCACCCCAACTGTAACGCCAACTGCTGGTATCGCAACTTTTCGTAAGTCCACCTTGAATAGTGGAGTTTCTGCTGACAAAACCTTTCATGCTCAACAACTGTCTTCTTCTCTAGCGACGACATACGCCAAGGTTGTTACAGCTGACGCAGGTCGGTTCATAACCCAACTCTCTGCATTAGGATTTGGATAGTGAAATCGCCACGGTTAATTAAGGTGAACCTGTTCATGGCTGTCTGGAAGACACTCGTTCAAGAAAAACCAACGCGACGATAATTTTCATATCATTAATGAGGCTAATAAACACGGTCCTAATGACGATTTTGAACCGCTGATTGGATAGCCGTCATCTTTGGAGGATCTCTACTCCTTTCTATCTGCTCCATTTGTATAACATTGAGTCTTTAGAGGAAACAAACTTGGGGATCCCTCAATTCTCCCCATTCCCTAGGATCTTTATTGGAGACTTCAATATGGTGGAAAATCATAGGGATAGGTGGGAGCAGAAGGATAAGACCATAGACCATCAATGTGTTGGAAAATTCTGAGTTAGACCTTCTCAAGCTTCACTTAGATCTTGTGGAGCTAAAGGGCAAGGTCAACATCGATGTGTCGGAAAATTTTGAGTTGGACCTTCTCAAGCTTCACTTAGATCTTGTGGAGCTAAAGGAAAAGGTCTTTTAATTGTGGTCTAGCTTCGTGAGTGGGATCAATGTGCACGAAGCATGCCTACAGATGTTATGTGTGTTGATATATTTAGGTAGTGATGTGTGTGAACACTCTAGGACCGACGGGGCACTTTTTTCCCTCTTTAGGAGGTTTTTTTCGCCCGGCTTGTATATACGCCTATTGCCTTAATGGGCTACTTATCTTTATACATTCTAGTGGTAATACATTCAGATTGTGTGTTGTGCTCCAAGCTTCTTCTTCTTCCTTGTGTTATTCGCGTGCTTCCGCAGACCTCTAACTCCAACAATTGGTATCAGAGCAGGTCGCCGCTTCATCTAGGGCGTTGTCTACACCTCTTCGGTTGCAGTCTCAGAATCGCATGATTTTTGGTAAGCATACTCAATGTGTTTTAGAGATCAAAATGGCTTCACTCTGTGGTGCCGAAATCGTGATCTAAGCTCATTTCGGCCTCCGAATGCACTTTTGCAGCGCTTGTGCAAACTATTTCGTCTTTTTGTGCCAAAGGTATATACCAATTTCGGTTTGCCAGTATAAGCGTCTTGAAGTTTGCTACAAGTTTAGAAGAATTTATCTGGGTACTTCTGTTCAACTTTTTGAGATACAGTTGATGTTCTACGTCAAGGTATTTTAGTCACCGGCCATGGCTGAAAGCAGTGATGTATTCCATATGTTGGTTGTTGAGAATAAGTTGGATGGTACCAACTACCCATTATAGGCTTATATGATGTGTCATGTATTGGTCGCAAAAGGACTATGGAATATTGTGCAGGGTGTTGGAAGACGTCCTGTTACACCTGCGAATACAGGTACTGCAAATACAGGTGCTAGAGCTGATGGAGATGGTGTCGAAGATGATGATATTTTGCAGATTCCTGTTCGTGCTGTTGTTTCTGTTGCACCTACTACAGAGCAAATTTGTTGGGATGGTAGAGATGCTCAAGCACATGCATTGATAGCTTTGTCTGTCAAACGTACCATTATTCCTCACATTTGCTCTTGCAGAACAGCTAAGGATGCTTGAGATACACTTACCACATTGTACCAAGCTAGGAATGAGGCTTGTGTTGCTTACCTCCAAAAACAATTGGAGAGTGAGCACATGAATGAAGATTATTCTATGAATAGTTTTCTCACAAAGATCAAGGATTTGAAAGAACAGCTGATTTTTGTTGATGAAGTTATACCAGATAGCTCACTTGTGCAGACCGTTCTAAATGGTCTTCCTAATTCATATCAGAGCTTTACTTCTACTCTTTGTTTGATGATGAAAGGCAATCCAAATGCCTTGTCATTTGAGGAGTTAGTCTCTATTTTGTTGCAAAAAGTCCAGTCTAGGTAGCACAGGTCTATTATGTGTGTTGCAGATCAAGCTTTCCTCGCTAGTGAGAAGGGCAAAGGCAAATGGAGCTCTTCTACTATAAGCAAAAATCTACAAATGTTGCACATTCGAAGAAGGAAGACAAAGATGAGAAGAAATCAGAAAAGCAGAAATTGTTTTGCAAATACTATAAAGCAAATGATCATGTCATCAAGAGCTGTCCAAAACTGGCTGCTAAAGAGGCAAAGAAGAAAGAGGCCGGAATGGTTGTTGCAGAGGCCTCTACACCGAAAACAGAGTTTGTTAATCTTGTGCACGAAGAAGAATGGACGTTTACTACTATTTGCAGTTTTGACCCATCTTCTCATGAGCAGTGCATGTCTGCAATAGACTAAGATGTTTGGTACTTTGATAGTGGGGTGACCAAACATATTACCTCGTAGTGCAGTTTCTTCTCTTCACTCGAGCCTGCACCTGTAGGGAATATTGTTACATGCGCCAACAAATCCTCCTATCCTGTTATGGGAGTTGGTAAGATCATTTTCACTACTGCTGATGGTAGTTCTTTCACTTTGTCAGATGCTTTGTTTGTGCCAAGGATCAAGAAAAATCTGTTATCAATTTCTGCATTAGCCAAGATTGGCTTGCTTGTGAAATTTGTTGATGATAGATGTATAGTTCATGATCTGTCAAATGGTGATGTCATTATTGCTTCTGGCATTTTATGTCATGGGCTATATAAGCTCATAGACTATGAAAGATCTGTAAATGATTTTGCATGTGCAGTACTTGATTCTCAGGCTATGTCAGATGGAAATCTTTGGCATGCACGCTTTGGTCCTCTGAATTTTGCTAGTTTACTATGCCTATAGAAATTTGAAATGGTGTCCTCTTTGCCCAAACTTGAGGAACCCGGTAAACATGTATGTGAAGGCTGTATTTTGGGCAAAATGCAATGTTCTTCCTTTCCAAAAGTTCGGGCTACTCAAAAATTGCAGCTTGTACATAGTGATGTCTGTGGTCCTATGTAGACACCTTCTTTTGGGAACTATCTTTACTTCGTGACTTTCATCGATGATTTTTTCAGGCATGCATGGGTCTATCCATTGAAGGCAAAGTCCGAAGTGTTTATGTGCTTCAAACAACTTCTGGTTTTGGCTGAAAAATCTATCAGCATGTAAAATGGGCACCCTCCATTCTGATCGAGGGGGGGAATATATGTCTTCTGACTTTAATGCATTTCTGATTGAACGTAGGATAAAACATCAGTGTATAGTGTCGTATACACCTCAACAGAATGGATTTGTTGAACGAAAGAACAGGTCACTCATGGAGATGGTTAGGTGTATGGTCAAGAGTCAAGCTTTACCCCACAGTTTCTGGCTTGAGGCTATTATGTGTATAGCATATGTACTGAACAGGTGTCCGACTAAAGCACTGCACTCCATCACTCCATATGAGGCTTCGCATGGTCGCAAGCCATCTGTTGCTCATCTGCGTGTTTTTGGTTGTCCGGCATATGCAGTAGTGCCTGAACAACATCACAAAAAATTGAATGATAAAGCAGTAAAATGTATTTTTGTTGGGTACAGTTCTGAAAGTAAAGGCTATCATCTGTATCATCCACAGATTAAACGCATTCTGGTTAGCCATGATGTTTTTTTTTGGAAGATGCTATTCAGCCATTGCTTTCATGTACTAAGTGAGACATTTGTTAGCTCCAAAGACATGTATGATACTTTGCTGCCTCTTTTTATAGGTGGACAGTATAGTGTTGGTCCTAATGAGGCAACTTCTTAGCCTTTGTAGGTTTCATGTGATGATGCAGATCATTCTGTTTCTGATGCAAATTTACATGATGCACTTGTTGATGAAAGAACTGATATTGAGCAGGCAAAAACTATGCCAAAATGGTTGGTGTAGACCTTGCATGATAGCAAATTAGATGCACCTCTATCATATCGTACTCGATAAGGCTCTCTGTTAGCAGCGGACAAGGGAGAGAAGGCACAAGCAGACAAGGGAGTCAACGAAGATCTGGCAAATAGGCCAACAATTTTCTTCAGGAAGAAGCACTTATGAACATTCACGCAGATTTAGCACTAAGGCAACCTTAATTTTTCAAAACCTCTACACCAATTAAAAGTGATTCTCATCACTAAACACCATTGTAAATATCATTTCATCTTTTTGTAGCTCCATTTTGTGCAAGCCAAGGAGTCCTTGAGCTTGAGGAGCTTCAGAAGTATCTACCTGCCAAATTTCGTATTTTTTAGATATCGTTTGAGCCCTCAAATAAGCCCTGGAACCTAATTTTTAACTAGGCCGGACACTAGGTCTGGACAGGGCCAAAACTTAGCCAAAAACTATAAAAAGAGCTAGAGAGATCATTTTTGGGGGGGGATTGTAATTGAAACAAACTTGTAAGAGCAATTTGAAAGTAATCTAAAGAACTCCATTGACTCTCCCTCTTTGTCTTACTGTGTGTGTGCGTGTGTGTGTATGTGTGTGCATGCTAGTGCGCTTCTCACTCACACACTTGTGCCGCCACTTGCTCGAGGTCTTCATACCATCCTCACGTCTTCCCGGATTGACATTAAAGGAGGTGCTACTCATCATTGAGCTACACCAAATTTTGGCGCCGTTGCCGGGGATCGAGCTTTGAGGACGAGCGTGTGATGGTAAGACGTAGAGTTGAAGCGTTGGAGTTGTAGGTATTTTCTTCACTCTCATCGATTTTCTTTTACTTTCTTCTCCATCTTCATTTCCATCATCATCATCACCATCTCCCACCTCCATCTCCATCATCGTGAAAATTTCTGTTTTTTTGATCATATCACCTTCCCCACCTCATTTCCCTCATTTCACTTGTGAGAGAGAGCGAGAGAGCGATATTGTGTGTGCGGATTTTGCATGTTTCTTGAGTTTCATTGCAGGTTCTTGCCATATCATCATCCCCAGCTTCCCGTGCAGGTACGAAACTCGACGCAACTGTCTCGCGGTCGCAGGCTTCTGTCGATCGCGACTGACATAATTTTTTGGTCTTTTACAAAATTGAGTGCACCACTAGAACAAGCACAAAGAGCACATCCTAAAACATTAAAAACAGTAGAAAAATTCAGAGGTTTTCTATCAATCGCGACCGACAGCCTCTGTCAATCGCGACCGACAGACTCTGTCAATCGCGACCGACAGACTCTGTCAATCGCGATCGACAGACCTCCACGATAGACTGACTGCCACGTAGGACCCTGTCAATCGCGATTGATACCGTCGATCGCGACCGACAGCCACGACCGACACCTCTGTCAGTCGCGATTGACACCGTCGATCGCGATTGACTGAAAGTCCACGATTGATTGACTTTTGCGCGTAGCCACGTGTCCATCGCGACTGATAGGCCCCCGATTGACTGAAATTTTGGCGAAAAAACCGGAAACCGTGTCGATCGCGATTGATACTGTCGATCGCGATTGACAGCCACGATCGACTCTGTCGATCGCGATTGACACTGTCGATCGCGACTGACAGCCCCGACGGACACCTCTGTCAATCGCGATTGACAGACCTGTCGATCGCGATTGACAGGCTTTTCGGCCAAAAATTAGGGTTTGATTTTGTTCAAAAGTTGGGATAATTTTGGGGCAAAATAGTCAATCTATTAGCATTTTGGGAGGTTCCTACACTTGTGATTTGGAGAAAATCCTAGGATCTGTCGGCCAGATTGAATCTTGTTTTAACCCCCTCAACCCTGAACAGTCATAACTTTTTCATACGAAATCAATTTTTTGAGCTCTAGGGCTGGTTGGAAAGCTCGTAGCATATACTACACACCCTCAACTGTTTTTTATAAAGATAATGCATTGACTTTCAGGTAGAGTATTTTGAAGTTGACCATATCCAGGGGGATCAAAGTCAGGGGCTTTTAGGATTGTTTTCTTAAAAATCACTATGCAAGTTTGTGTGTGTGCTACAGGAATGAAAGTCATTGGTCCTGTCTTTAGAATTTAAATCTTTAAGCTAACTTTGGAACACTTACAGATCTATTGAGAGCATCGAAAGGCGTTCTAAGCAAGTGTAAGCGCGAGCTTGGGAACACACTTCCTGGGCACTCAAGGGCAATCGAACAGGAAGCAAAAGGTTGGAAACTTTTAACCTCCTCTGTCAATTCATAGTTTAGGCTAAGAACGACGAGAGGTAGGAGTAATTCAGAGCGACGATAGGGAGGCATCAAGTTGAAGACCACCTAAAAAACTCAAGTTCAAGTTAAAAACCTAATCTCTGTACTATCGATAACATAAAGGAAAGGAACCTAACGTGGAACGATCAACCTGAAAGCACGAAGAACATTCAAGTATTCCTGACGACGTAATATCAGACAAGACCTTAAACACGATAAATAACTAAAAAGAGTCAAGTGACTGATACCAATTGATCAGCAACGAGGTTGTGCTCTGGGCAAAGAATTGGGCTACTTAGATAGGCATATGAACCTTAGATCAGGACGACATCTGGTAAGGGAGAGACAAAGCCTTAGGTCTTCAGAGGCTAGTGTCAATCACACTGCTAGGTCTTGGGCTCAGCAGTTGAGCCACCACTCGTACTACCCTAGCTCTGAGACCAGTGAGTCAGAGATGTCTCAAGGCATGGACAGACCTACGGGAAGTTCAGGAGTGCCTTACTTGTACAGGGTAGAAGGCCCTTACAAAACACAGTTGGAATACCTGAGGACCAACCGATTAGGTGCTGGCATCTATGAGGACGGCCTAGGAAGGTCCGTGGTCCAGATTAAAAATCCTGACCAATCCATTGGACTAGAGCACCCGGCAGTCAAGTTTGAAAATAGTGCATACCTGGACAAAGAAGGAACCATATACGTAGTCACCAGTCACCCAGACAGGACAGATGAATTTGGGAATGTAATCTCAGAAGCAGACTTAGGGGACTTAGAGCAGGGAAACATGGGTGCGGAACCTAGAACCCCCCGAGGTAAATCAGTTCTCACAAGGATTATCACGCCTGAGTGGGTGCCCCAAGACAACAAGTGCATAGAATTGCTTCTCAATCGAGAAACTGACGAAGCCTTTTGGAGGTATAAATCTAATCAGCCAACTGATATAGGAACAATCATGATCTACGAGTTTAAGGATCCTGATAGCCCAGGCAGAGTGACCTACCTAGATCACGCTTCAGAACGGATCTTTGTGGTTACGGAAAATGATAGGCATGCTTACACTTGGAAGGGTGAATTCATTTTCCCCCAACCAAGATCGAATGTATCCTATGGTCACCCTGGAGCTGGAACATCCCAAGCTCATGGAACTCAAAGAGACAGAAGTAGAGATAGACCAGAAGTAAGCTTCGCCAACCCTGTGGGCAGAGAAAGAACGAGGACGGAGACGAATAGGGTAGAACCTGAGGTGCTTAGAGCTCACAGGAACCAAAGAAATGTGGATGGATTCCCTCTGCCGAGACCTAGAGAGCACACAAGAACTTTGAGACCGACCCAGCTAGTTAAGTCCATGAAGAATTACTTTGATGGCACAGGAGATCCCTATGATCATGTGGCGGAGTTCAAGCAAGTCTTGAGAGCTGAACAAGTGGAGGATCTATTCACGCAGTACAATGCCTTCGGTCTAACCCTTAGGAACACAGCACTGACATGGTTTCAGCCATTGGATGAGTGCCAGTTCAGGAGCATAGACCAACTCCTAGAAGCATTTATTACTGAATTCTCCAAGAGTGGCATAAGACACAATACCTCCTCACTGATTCACAGCTTCAAGCAAACCCCTCAAGAGACTGTGAGACTTGCAGGAAGAAGATTTAGGCAATACCTTGAAAGATGTCATGTTTCGGAGCTACCCACATCTGCCAAACAAGTAGCTTTATTCCTTGATGGATTGCTGAGTACGAAATTGAGATCCTATGTGTATCTGAAAGACCCTAGGACTATAGAAGAGTGTGTACGCATGTGCATTGACATTGAAGATAACCTAGGGGAAGAACTAGAGCTTTCCAAAATCTACAAAGATTCAGATAGTGCATCTAGTCACTCTTCCACGCAATCCACATCAATTGAGGAACTCGCAGAGAAAGTAGCTCAGAAATTAGGGGTAACTAGTAAACAAATCCCCAGGTTTGCCCCTGTGAAAAGGTGCTACACTTGTGGTGGTGACCACATGGCGAATGTCTGCCCCATTACGACTCAGCCCCAAGTAAATCCTAGTAGCCAGTACTGCACCATAGAACGGAGATATACCAATCACACCGCACAAGATTGCCCTTACAACAAGCAGGCAGTTAGGCAACCCCACCCTCAGCCATACCCTCAGCAGGGAAGATACCAGAACCCGTACCCTCCACAACCATATGGCAGGCCACAACAAAATTACCAACCACAATACCAAAACCAACAAAGGCCTCAGCCTGTGCTAGCACAACAACCCCCAGCCCCAGCTTATGTGATCCCGGTAAAGTATACTGCCGCAGAAGAGAACATGAATAGAGCCTTAGTCCCTGTGACACCCATGCTCTCTGAAAATGACCTCAATGACCATAGCTTTGATTCTACACATGTCGATAGTCCCCAGGCCTACTACATGCAGTCTCCTGAACATGGTGAGTCCTACTATAGTGAAGAGCCAAATGAAATAAGTTGGGAGTCAGATTACACGAATGTCATGTATGCAAACCCCAACCCTAGGCCTCAACCTAGGCAAGTAAGACCTCCATTCCCAAGAGGACCGTGCTACAGGTGCCAAGGAGATCACCTCATTCGTGATTGTCCCTTGCCTCCACCTACACAACCCCAGTCAGTGACGATCCAAGGCTTTTGCCAAGATTGCGGAAAAGAGCATCTCTTACGAGATTGCCCGAAAAATCCTAATAATATGCCAAAAATCACTCCCATTAATGTGATTGGGTTGGTTGTAGATTCTTCAGGCAGTGTCACTTCCACGGCTCCAGTACAGGTAGTCACTAGAGCTCAAGCATTGCAGCAAAACCAGGGTGTAGGTCAAGAAAAGGGCCCAGAGGCTAGTGAAACAGAGAGCATAACCAAGAAAAGGACTAGAGCTTGGAAAGATAGTCGGGAAAGAATGAAAAGGCAATGGGCAAAAAAGATGAGTGAACTCGAGGAAAGCATAAGAGAAACCAAAGCTAGGATAACTGAACTCACAGCTCAAACTCCCTCTCACACGACTCCACCACCACCATTCCCATCGCCATCCGACCAACCACCTTCCAACCCGCCTAACCTAAACCCACCACCCCCTAGAGTAGGATCAGTCCTAGCAGACCCCACTCTCGAAGACCTTAATATGATGCTTAAAGCATATCAAGCCAGAATCCAAGAAGGGCCAAACGTAACTGATCATGAAAAATGCTACCCTAGAGCCGAGCTAGAGCTTGAACGAACCAAAATTTGTGCTAAGATGGTGGAATTGGCTCAAGCCATGTTCGAAGCTAGCCGCCTCTTTAACATCTCTAGCTCAGCTAAGATGCAGTTACATTTTGATGGACTGCTAGAAAGAATAGAGAGGCTAATTGCACAATCAGAGAAGGAACCTGCCCCTCAAAGAAAGGAAAGGGCGAGAGAACAGATAAGCAAGCCTCTTTAGGAAGCCCATGTGCCTCCTCAAGAAGCTTATCTTCCCCCTCAAAAGGCAGATGAGACTCCCTCGAAAGCTTACGTACCTCCACAGGTTGCCTACATTCCTTCTCAGAGAGCGTATGAGCCTGTTCGGAAAAGTAATAGAATAAGTAATCCTCCCCAGGAAGCTTGTGCTCCAGCCATCTATGAGAACAAGGAGAGAGCCAACGATAGAATAAGCCCTCCTTCCCAGGTTGCTTATGTGCCTAATTCTACGGAGCCAGACACTTCTTCTTCTATGAATCGATTTGCACCAGACTTCCTACGAGAGATTCAAGAAGACAAGTGGGATAACGAAAGTGAGGTCGCCCCTCCTTTTGAACTTGTGGACGATGCACACGACCAATTCCCACAAGACATCCCATCTATTTACGGGGAACATGAGAGCACTCAGTCTCACGAGAGATTGGACTTTGAGTCTAATTCCATACAAGAGCTACCCCACTTCACAGGCCCATGGGAAGCAAAGTCCACGTGTATGAGAGCACCCACAGTCATGGTGAGGAACGACGACTCAGTCATACCAAGGAACACGGAGGTAGTAAAGAACACCGATGTGCAGCGCGATCTCACTTTGGAAGAACTGCCTAAGGATAGACCAGAAGCGCGGAAATATGTAGCCAATCAAGTGACGGAAGTTGCAAAACCACGTTCCCGGGTAGGATCCCATAGGACAGTGCCAGAAATTCCCTTGGACAAGATAGGAGATATGTGTGAAGGTGAAGAAGGGAACACCTATCTTCCCATCACCTACCAGGAGTACACCACCAAGGCAATTTTGGACTCAGGTGCAGGAGTTGCAATTGCCACTACTTCCCTTTGGAAGCATTGGGGCAAGCCAGCACTCAGGCCAACGAGGATGAAATTGCAAATGGCCGATGGTCACATAGAGAGACCCCTAGGATTGCTAGAAGGAATAACTCTCACCACTTGTGGTGTCGAGTTTGAGCATACATTTGCTATATGTGACTTCAGCAAAAATCATGCCTATGAGATGATTTTGGGAAGACCATTCATGCGACAGTTGCAAGTGGTACAGGATTGGGGAACCAACTCCTTGTATTTGCAACACTTGGGTGTTACGACCAAAGTCAATCTCAAGGATTATTCTCATAGAGATGTCCCTCCTATCCAATGGAATCCCATCCATAGAGCCAAAGATGATACAGAATCGGTGCATTCCATAGGATCTGGATCCTCATGGATGCATGAAGACACTCACTTATGGATGTGCAAGGTAGCAGTAGAAGAAGAGAAGAGAGAGAAAGCCAGAGAGGTAGGTGCGAAAGAAACCCATAGATCAGTCCAAGACCCAGCCTATGCACCTGTAGTTTTTCCAGACGAAGAATTTGAACCTCACGGTTGGGCATAAATTTTAGCAACAATGGACGTAGCCATCAATGAAGAACAATGGACACCTCACTGTGATGAGGATGGCTATGACATTTCAGTCTTCTCCATAGAGCCAATCATGGGAGAGGCAGTTCTAGAAGAATGCGAACCTAGCCCTGATGCATTTGAGGATGCAAGTGACTCCGATCTAGAGTCAATCATTATGGACCCACCATTTGCATCAGATGAAGAATACTTCCATGAAGTAGAATTTCAACCCCAGAGGCATGGAGAGCTTACAAATGTTGTAAGATTAGCAACCCATGTGACCCCGAAGGAAGAAGGAAAGAAACGAAAGAAGAGAGAAGCCTCACCAGAGGAGGAAGAATCTTTGTTTGAGGTCCCAGAAAATTTTAAAAAGTATGAGATAGATGACAGGAGAGTCATGATAAGAATGCCTAAACGAGAGGCACAATCAGGAGAGGCCTATGATAACAAAGAAACTACCAAGAAAATTGTAGTGGCCCTAGAAGAAGGAGAGGAGAGATGTACGTACATAGGTCATGACCTAACAGAGGAAGAAGAGCATGCGTTGATAGCCTTGCTAAGAGAATACAGAGATGTATTCGCTTGGAGTTACAAGGATTTGAAAGGTGTTGACCCCGATATATGCTCACACACTATCCCCATGACCTCAGATGCCAAACCCTCTAAGCAAAAGCCTTATACATATAACGATAATTACGCTGCTAAGATCAAAGAAGAGATAGATAGACTGGTTGAAGCTGGATTTATCTATGAAATTGAGCACACCGAGTGGGTATCCCCCATTGTTGTGGTGCCCAAGAAAAATGGCAAGCTGCGTGTGTGTATTAACTTGAAAAAGGTTAATGCAGCCACGATTCGAGATAACTATCCACTTCCCATCACAGAACATCTCTTAGAAAGAGTGGCAGGCAAGGAAGTGTACAGCTTCCTTGATGGATTTTTGGGTTACAATCAAGTAGCCATAGCTCCAGAGGATCAGCATAAGACAGCCTTTGCCACGGAATGGGGCATTTTTGCCTTTAGAGTAATGCCATTTGGGCTTACCAATGCACCAGCTACCTTCCAAAGGCTGATGTGCCATGTGTTTAAGGAGTTCCTGAGGAAGAGTTTAGAAGTCTATGTTGATGATCTTTGTGCTCATTCCAATATTAGACAAACCCATATCCCCGAACTCAGACAAATCTTTGACAAATGTAGAGAATATCAAGTCTGCCTGAACCTAGAAAAGTGTGTTTTTATGGTCAGGCAAGGCAAGATTCTAGGACACATAGTGTCAAAGAATGGCATATCTACCGACGAAGAAAAAGTGAGAGCCATAGCAGAGCTACCTAGGCCAAAGAATGTCAAGGAAGTACAAGCTTTCATGGGGCATTGTGGTTATTACCGACGATTTATACACATGTATGCTGTCATTGCAAAGCCCATGTACGGACTTCTAACACACTTTGAGTGGACGGATGAATGTGAGAATTCCTTCCAGGAGCTTAAACGAAGATTGTGTTCAGCACCAATCTTGACCACACCAGATTGGAATAAGCCATTCCATGTTCATGTTGATGCATCCAATTATGCTATTGGATGTGTGCTTGCACAACCTACTGGTGAAGGTAATATGGATCTTCCAATTGCCTATGCCAGTAGACAATTGAATGCGGCTGAACGGAATTACACCACTACAGAGCGAGAAGGATTAGGCATGGTATATGCAGTTAAGAAATTTAGACACTATTTGCTTGCAAATAAGTTTAAATTTTTTACTGATCATCAGGCATTGTTATATCTTGTAAACAAGCCATGCAATATAGGAAGATTAGTAAGATGGTTTCTCTTGCTAATGGAATATGACTTTGAGGTAGTGGTGAGAAAAGGGAGGACCCATTTGAGAGCTGATCATCTTTCTAGGCTCACATCGGGAGAAGCCCCACAAGGAGTATCGGATGACCTTCCTGATGCTTACTTGTTTAATTTGGAAGTGGTGCCGCAATGGGCTAAGCCATTAGTACCAGTATTGACATACGGGCCTAACCATCCAGTGGTAAACACACGGAATAGAGAGGTAGTAAAAGCCCAAAAGTACTACATCATGGCAGGAAGTATGTACAAGCACACAGATCAAGGGATCTTGGCTTGCTGCGTAGAAGAGGATGAGTACGCTAAATGGTTGCAATTAGCACATGTAGGTGCACTAGAGCAACACCATTCAAAGCAACAAACTTTACAAACCCTAAAGAGACTCGGAGTACATTGGCCAACTATGGAAGCTGATGTCCAAAAGTTGTGCAAGGAGTGCCCAATCTGCTGCACTAAACCACCTGTGGAACACGCCACTCTTTATCAAGTATCCATTGTGCCAGATTGGAGCGAACCTCTAGTATCCTTCCTGAGGACAAACACATTCCCTCCAGACATGACTCTGGTGAGGAAAAGGAGTTTAGAACAAGAAGCCCAGGATTACTCACTCATTGGTGATAATCTATATAAGCGTGGTAAAGATGGTTACCTGAGACTGTGTGTCCATGAGAGTGAATATCTTAAGATCTTGGAAACTGCTCACCAAGGTGTAGCAGGAGGACACTTTGGACCAGATCGGGTGATCAAGGCAGTACTATTTGCGGGCTTCTGGTGGCCTACCCTTCACATGGATGCACATACCTATGTGAAACGGTGTGATGTCTGTCAGAGGACTCAGTATCCTATACGCAAAGATGAGATGCCACTGAAACCTATGATGGGTGGACGTGCATTCTCTAAGTGGGGAATAGACTTCGTAGGTCCTATTAATCCCCCAGCTAAAGGTTCTCATGCGGAATACATCATTGTTGCAACAGACTATCTCACCAAGTGGGTAGAGGTAAAGGCTACGACAAAGAACGATGCTCAAACAACTGCCAAATTCTTGTTTGAGAATGTATTCACAAGATACGGGCTACCCATAGAGCTTGTAAGTGATAGAGGCACTCATTTCTTAAATGAAGTGATTGAAAATCTACTCCAAGAATTCTTGGTAATACACAAGAAGTCTGCCCCCTATCACCCTCAAGCTAATGGACAAGCTGAGAGCACTAATAAGATCTTATGCAATGTACTGACGAAATTAGTGAACACTAAACGCTCTGATTGGGACAAACAGCTACACCATGTTGTTTGGGCATATCGAGTTGCCTACAAAACGGTACTCCAAGCCACCCCCTTTCAGATGGTATTTGGCCAAAACGCTGTGCTACCCTTGGACTTCTTAATACCTACGTTGAAAGTAGCACAAGAACACGAATGGACAGGTCACGAGCTCTCCTCTAGGATCTTTGACCTTGAACGATTAGGAGAAACAAGACTGAGAGCCGCTGCAGGAATATATGCAGCCAAGAAGAGACAGAAGGCATACTTCGATGCCCATGTGAAGGATAAGGGTTTGAAAGCAGGAGTTCTAGTTTTAGTCTACACACTGAAACAACACGCAAGGAAACTAGAAAAGAGAGGCTACGGACCAATGATCATCAATAGGATCTCCACGAGTGGAGCAGTACAGTTGGCCACATTAGAGGGTGATGTTCTCCCAAACTATATTAGCGGTTGCAGAATCAAGTTGTATCAGGAACCCCTCACGGAGGAAATGCTCAGCTGACTCAACACTGCTAAAAAACACAAAGAGGAAGAAAAGCGAGTTCGAGAAGAAGCTCAAGCAGAAGCTTTAGAACGCATCAGAAGGATGAAGTTACGAAGGCAAGGTAGAGATCAACCTAGAGCGAATGACTATGCAGATCAAGGATATCCTATGGCCATGTGTAAAGTTGCAGGAACAAGCTCGCATAGGATAATTGATAGACGTCCTTTCATAACACTAGATATAGGACAAGGAAAGAGTGCAAGGAACGTAAGAGCCTTGATTGACTCAGGCGCAGCCACTAGTGCTGTTAGAGTGTCTTACTGTCAAAAGTTAAAGTTAACTGTCAATCCTGTGGAAGCATATCTCATAGGATTGGGAGGCGTGGAAACCCCTTGCATGGGCGAGGTGGAACTTCCCCTCTACATTCATGATGAGGAAATGACTGTTAAAGTACTGGTGTGTCAAGATGAGGATCTCACTGAACCTCTAGTCTTGGGTCAAGATTGGATCTATGACCAAGCAATTAATTTAAACCTAAGAAGTGGACTTCTCCAGGTTTGGGTCAATCATAGTCGAGTTACAGTAGAATTAGACAATGGAGCACTCAAGGAACTAGGAAAGGCACAGACTCCTGGTCCTTCCAGGGGTACACATGAAGATGACCATGTTGTTCTTGTTCAAAACCATGTGCTGCAGAGGAATGAAATTTGCAAAAAAGGAGTCAGGGATGCAACGGAACTCCCTTCTTTTCCAAAGGCCAGAAGGAGGCAGCAACCAAAGGTGGATCAAAGGCAGAAGAAGTAGAGTACTACCTATGTCCGCGATCAAAAGTACCTGCGCAGCAGAATGTCCCAGAAAGTAAACCAAGTGTGGGTGCGGAAAGGCGAACACCCGGTTGCACTCACGACAACCACACGGGCAAAGCCTCTTACTAGTAACCAACAACATGACGCCACTAAGAAGTCTGTCAGAAATTCTTCTGCTAAAGTGAAATCCATTTGGGTGCCCAAAAAGTCGATGAAGGCTAGCCCACAATCAAGACAAATTTGGGTGCCTAAGGCTTGCTTGAGGGCACAAGTAGCTACGCCAAGGCCACAACCTATGCAGCATAACCCAACTACGCGTACAGCCAGTATTCACTCGTTCTCAACACTCAGGAACACACCAAGAATCAAGAGCACGCATGTAATCACTTGTAAATGGGTCCCCAAAAGGCCTCATTTTCAAACTGCGACACCGAGAGAGCTCTCTAGAGTCTCTACGAAACCGAAAGCAAAGCCCATCCACTGCATTTGGCAGCCTAAGACCTGTAATAAACCCCCCGACCCCAATTTGTAAATTCATCCCCACTTACTAACTTCATTAGTCTCCTAGGACTACCCAAGCATTAACCACACACACGTGCACCGAACACTTACTAACCCATTATTCGCTCCCGACCCTCATGTTAATATTGTGATGGGAACAACAACGGTCCTCCCTTGTCCTGTACAATATTAACACATGTTTGTATATTCTCACAGAGACAGACAGCAAGAAGTAAAATGGCAGATACAGTAGGAACTAGCTCCCAGGCAGGCACCAGCCCCCAAGTGGTGGACATCGAAAGCCTTCCGGTCGAGGAGGAATTAAAGGAAAGACCAACGGCATTACGAGCATTACATGCCATACCAATTCAGAATCCTCCGCAGGGTCATACCATGCCGGTGGGCAAAACCTCACACTGGTTCAGTGACGTTGCTGGCCCTCTGGGTGAAGGCACATATATGTGGGAGTCCGAGGTAGAATTCAATGGACGTTGGGGCAGATACCATTTCTTTACCAGGGAGTTTGAAAAGCTACAGAACAACGAAGGACTGAAGCCGATATGGAAGAAGGCTGGGCTTTATGACTACTTCAAGTTCCAACTACCAAAGCCAGATTTCCTAAGATGCTCATATCTAATTAGTACCCTCACCCCCAGCAAAGACAAGAAAGGATACAGCTCCTTTGTGCTCCCATCACTCACAAGGGGCAACGAGCTGAAGCGTTTCCGCTTGACTATCAACCTGGTAAGAGAAGCACTCGACATGACTGGTATGCACATTCCAACAGAGAAAGAGACTATGGTTCCAGACAACATGAAGAACAGGAATCTGACGAAGTTGAAGGACATGGTTGCAATGACACCCACGATCGCCATCCATTTACGCATGGTCATGCAACATTTCGCCTTCCCCGCGCAGGAGAGGTTCACAATGCCTCCCAAAAAGATCTGGTTTAGCCTCTACCTGGCGGATGCTTTTGAGTTGACCATCAATATGCCCCACTGGATTATCGACCAGATTCATATGGCTCATCAGAGATGGTATAAGAAGCAAAAATCTGTGTTGTACGGTTGCTGTGCACTCACAAGAATTGTATACAGATGTCTCGCATATGATGTACCGGTGCAGAGGGCTCTGATCTGGTCTAGAGCACAGGAATTTCAACGCAGATTGTCAGCCGTAGGGCCTCCCTCAAAGAAGATGAGAGGCGCCGTCCAGATGCCTTGTGCACAAGCTCGCGGTGCAACCCTGACGCCTGAGACAACCCCAAGACTTCCCCGACGAGTGCAACCATTTACTATTAGGTTACCCAGGCACAGCACAGATGGCCCTAATCTTGTGTTTCCACCAGTACCGACTGATCTGGAATTCCCGCATGGATTCACTCTGGAGGATCTAACGGACGAAGAAGTTGCAAGAATCATCGAAGCCGTAAACGCGGAAGTTGAAGAAGAGCAAGCCCAGCCCAGCCAACCGGACGTAGTCAATGTGGACGATGAAGCAGAAGCTCATGAGGAGGCACAGGGTGGACAATCAGAAGCAGAAGAACAAGAGTATGATCAAGAAGCCCTACAAGTACTTGAAGGTGCCCCCGCCTATACTAACGCATTAAAGAAGCTTTATGATACGATGAACCGAGTCCAAGAGCAACACAGGCTATCATTAGCTGCAGGTAAAGCCCTCATGAACCAGATTTTGGAGGAGGAAGGTGTGGACGAGCAATACCGTGCCACCCTGGAAATGATATCAGATGCTTTGGGAGTACCTGAAACGGTGCATACTGCACTAGCGCAATCACGAAGGACAGAGAAAAGATATGGAAGACGCCCCCCACGAACAGGAAAACGAATGAATGTATTAGGTTCAGGACCACAAGGCACCCCCACAACCACTGGCACAGCACACACTGTTCACGACACCGAGGAAGCCCACACATCGAGTGCACCCCCATCACCTCCCTTGCCACCTTCTCCCCCACATCCACCTCACTCACCTCCCTCTACCACTGTAACCTCCACTGTCACCACCTCTGAAACCACTACACACACCAACGCACAAACCATCAGTCAACCCACATACTCTATTTCCACTGAACACATAAGTCTAACCACAGCCACGGTAAACCCCACTACTTTCGTCACACTTCCTGGGAGTTCACAATTACACACACCTCTATACACGTTCACAACTATCACCGCCACCACAATCCCCATGTTCACAGTCACTCCCATCACTGCCTCCACTTTTGAATCCATGGAGGTATCACCCACATCTGCACCTCTCCCACCCCCCATTTACCCACAATCTCCCATTCCCCCACCTCCCCCCTCACCCTTCTCCAGTACTGCATCCACAATTCCCTTTCCCTTTCCCTTCCCCGCTGCATTCAACCCCATTTCTCCCACCATTCCTTTTAATAATGTATGTAATAATATGTATCAATGCATGTCCCAACTTCAGCAACACTACCAACACCTTGACAACCAACATACAAGGCTCTTCCGAAGCCACGAAGATCTCCAAGCACGATGTAAGGATCTTGAAGAGCAGAAGCAGCTACTACAACAGCAGCACGTGACATTACAGGAGCAATACGCACAATTAGAAGCCAACCCACCCCAAGCAGATGATGAAGAACGACGACACATGGACGAGCTACTACATTCTCAGATCACGGAAAACCTGAAGCTTCGACGGAACTTGGGCCTCCTACGCAAGCATATGTCTACAGCGCTAGAGGAGAATAAAAGATTACAGAAACAGAACGAAGAAAACCTGGAGGCGGCCATGGAGGGTTCCCCACAGGAAATTGACCCAGAGCGATTCAAGGCCATTCCCTCTGAGAATATGGTGGTGTTAGAAACTCATGCAGATCTAATGGAGGCCCATGCCGCCTTAGAAAAAGAGAGAGATGAGTTACGAAGATAGTTGGCCACCCGACAGACAGAACCCAGCCAGAGTATAACCGCAGAAGAAACAGCTGAAGAGGTCACTAAACTCCGGGCCGAACTTGAGGAATTACGCAGCAAGGTCATGCAATATGAGCGTCAGCCCTCCCCTTTGGTAGAGCCCGAGCCTGACGATCTGGTGCCAATTGAAGTAGAAGAAACATTCGAGGATCCCTATGTCCCGATGCCAACACCCGGAGGTAAGCGCACAGAACAGGGCATGGACACAATTGAAATTGAGGCACCTGAATGGATGCAAAAGTTAGAGAAAGTAGCCACGACGCATGATGACAGGGTGGCAGTCCAAATCGCATTGATGTCAAAATTGGAAGAGGTGGTAATAAAATCCGATTATTTTCAGAATCTCTCACACCATAGGTGGATCGGCCCATCGGATGATCTGTATGTGCCTTTTTGCGTACTAATGGCGGATTATAATGCGGAGATCAAGCGCCACACCTCAAGGGCACCCACCTCTGCCACCCAATTTGCCCCTGATGACATCCCAGAGAGTGCCAAGCAAGGACATATTCGCCAACCAACGTGGAGAATTCGGCTACTTGAAACCTACCCAAAAATGGTAAGAACATGGAACAACATGCCACTGTACATCAAATATAACCCATGTTATTGCCCTGTGTTTCAAAGGAGATCATGGCCGGAGTACACACAAACAGTACTGACGATTAAGGGATGTGAGAAGTGGCTCAATTATGTGTACTTCGCACCCCCTAAGGGCGCACCTACAATTGGATATATGATTTCAACGATTCGACATTGGGGGGTCCGTTTCAAGAATGTACCTGATATCATGACTCAGATGTGCCTGAAAATTTTCAAACTTATGTTGGTCACCTTCAGGACCTTCAAAAATGTCAAGGAACCGCATCTCTCAGCACTAGGATTTAATGAAGGGAACCGGGACCTTGTATACGATATGAGCACAACCCCATCGATCAATGTTGTGTATGCATGGCACGCTCGCATCAAATATCTACCGGCCTGCTTCAAACAAACGTTTGAAGAGATGTTTGTCACGGGATTCTGGGAATATCACTCCGAGATATTCATTCCCAGACCATCCCATCTCTTGCAGTTGTTTGCAGTGGAACAAGCTCTCCATTCCGAAAAGCTACGTATGCCACATCTAGAGGTTCCTGGGCCGGTAGACTGGGATGCTCTTCTGACAGATTTGGCCAAAGGGTTGCGAATTGCTGAACATCATTTAGCGCAGGACGTCGTCGAGTACTACATCCAAAAACCCTCTCAACAAAGGTCTGTCAGGGACGACAGACGCGAGAGAGGGGGGGGTGTTAGCAGCGGACAAGGGAGAGAAGGCACAAGCAGACAAGGGAGTCAATGAAGATCTGGCAAATAGGCCAACAATTTTCTTCAGGAAGAAGCACTTATGAACATTCACGCAGATTTAGCACTAAGGCAACCTTAATTTTTCAAAACCTCTACACCAATTAAAAGTGATTCTCATCACTAAACACCATTGTAAATATCATTTCATCTTTTTGTAGCTCCATTTTGTGCAAGCCGAGGAGTCCTTGAGCTTGAGGAGCTTTAGAAGTATCTACCTGCCAAATTTCGTATTTTTTAGATATCGTTTGAGCCCTCAAATAAGCCCTGGAACCTAATTTTTAACTAGGCCGGACACTAGGTCTGGACAGGGCCAAAACTTAGCCAAAAACTATAAAACGAGCTAGAGAGCTCATTTTTGGGGGGGGATTGTAATTGAAACAAACTTGTAAGAGCAATTTGAAAGTAATCTAAAGAACTCCATTGACTCTCCCTCTTTGTCTTACTGTGTGTGTGCGTGTGTGTGTATGTGTGTGCATGCTAGTGCGCTTCTCACTCACACACTTGTGCCGCCACTTGCTTGAGGTCTTCATACCATCCTCACGTCTTCCCGGATTGACATTAAAGGAGGTGCTACTCATCATTGAGCTACACTCTCATAGTGCCTTTTTTGCATTAGATTGCTATGCTATGGCTGCCTCTAGTCTCTGCGATGAGACTGAACCTGTTTTGTTTGATGAAGCACAAAATTCTGAACATTGGATGGCTGCAATGCAATCTGATATGATGCTATCATGAAAAATGGTGCCTGGTCTTTATGTGACTTGCCTCCTGGCAAGAAGGCCATTGGCACTAAGTGGGTATACAAGCTGAAGCATAAACCTAACAGAACAGTTGATAGGTATAAAGCTAGGCTTATTGCAAAGGGTTATGCACAGGAAAGAGGCATTGATTTTGATGAAACCTTTGCTCATACTTGCCAAATGACTATTGTTCATAGCATATGCACACTTGAAGCTCATCACGGTTGGAATGTACATCAGTTGGACATTAAAACAACATTTCTGAATGGTGACTTGCATGAAGAAGTGTATGTTTTTCAGCTCTGTGGCTTTGTGCAAAAAGGGCATGAAAACCAGGTGTGCAAGTTAAAGAAGGCATTATATGGTTTAAAGCAAGCACCATGTGCTTGGTATAAAGGTACATGCCTATCTCATTGCACATGGTTTTGAGAACAATCCAACTGAAAGCACCTTATATGTTAAGCGTGCTAATGATGTGCTTCTGATCATTCTGGTGTATGTTGATGACATGCTGCTCACTGGTCCTCATGACATGCATATTGCTGATTTTAAGGCTGATTTGCATGCCTCATTTGAGATGTCGGATTTGGGGCATTTGCATCACTATTTGGGCATTCACTTTATGCAAGTTGATGGTGGAATGGCTTTGTGTCAAACAAAATATATTGACACATTATTGAAGCCTTTTGGCCTTGAAGACTGAAAGCCTATCGCCATTCGTATGGAGACAGGTTTACCATTGAGTCTTCATAATGTTGGAGATGCATTTGATGTTGTTCTCTATCAGCATGTTGTTGGATGCTTGATTTACTTATGCATTACTCAGCCAGATATTCAGTTTGTTGTCTCACAGATGAGCAGGTTTATGCATTGCCAAGGTGTCAAGCATTGGCAGGCGGTTAAGCGTATCTTTCGCTACTTGAGTGGTACCCGGCTACTGGGATTGTTTTATCCCAAGGGGGGATCACTACCGCCAGATTTGCATGTTTTTTTTTACAGTGATTGGGCTGGTTGTTATGACACTCGTGTGTCCACCAGTGGCTTTTACTTCATGCTTGGTAGCTCATGTATATCTTGATTGAGCAAGAAGTAGTCTACTATGGCCACTTCTAGTTTTGAGGTTGAGTATAGGGCAGCTTTCAAAGCGACTTTTGAGTGTGTGTGGCTCAGATGCCTTATGGCTGATTTGGGTGTTGGTCAGTCTTCTACCACCACCATCTTCACTGACAGTCAGAGCGCATTGGCAGTTGTGAGGAACCCTGTGTTCCATGCTCGCACTAAGCACATTGATGTGCATTATCATTATGTCAGGGAGAGGTTCTCTACTGGGGAGATCAACTTGGCATATGTGTCCATGCAAGAGAACATTGTAGACCTTTTTACAAAGGTTCTACGTAGGGAGAACTTTGAAGCTTTCCACAAAGCTTTGGGCTTACTTCCTTTTGTGGATTGATTCCACATAGCTTGGCACTTCCTTATACATGAGTGCTATCTCCTTGTTCACCACATCACTCCCAGGGGGGATTTGTTGATATATTTAGGTAGTGATGTGTGTGAACACTCTAGGACTGCCGACACACTTATTTCCCTCTTTAGGAGGTTTTTTTCCCTCGGCTTGTATATCCGCCTATTGCCCTAACGGGCTACTTATCTTTGTACATTCTAGTGGTAATACATTCAACGTTGTGTGTTGTGCTCCAAGCTTCTTCTTCTTCCTTGTGTTGTTCGCGTGCTTCCACAGACATCTAACTCCAACAATGTGTTGGTGATAATTCTCGACATCTTTTATGCCTCCAAGACTTCTTTTTGTATGGATATTCTCCCAACGTTGATCAATACCCTATCCTTGTTTTCTTTAATATGCTTTATTAGGTAGATAGGGTTATGTGGGTATATGTAGACCTTGCAATCTTCTTTCTACCTTCGATTAGATGGAATGTTGAGGACATATGGAGATTGTATTTTTCAGTCAAGAAGATCTCCCCATTCATTTCTAGATTCAAGCAATGAGAGCCACTCAGAGGGTCTCAAAGGGAAATGCATAGGACAAGAAAAACAAAAAGAAGGGAGAAACTCTTCAAAGGGTTCACTCGATTTGAGTTGCAGATTAACAAATGTAAAGTGCGCCTTCAAGCTATCTTTCAAAGATGAAGAGTAAGCTTAGATATGAAGAGGAACTTGGCTTTAGACATCTTCAAATTCTTTTTAAGGAATGGTGGGTAGGGAAAGAAGAAAATCCGTCCAAAGAGATGTGCAAGTCTTTAACGAAGAAACACATTAAAGAACACATCTCAAAGATGATAAAAAAAGGATGGTAAAGAATGTGCGTTGAGCGCCAAAACCATGACTTCATTATGGTGCACTTTAAAGTGAACTTGGAAACCTCCTCCCCCATGAGTATCCATAGAAGAGATTCCATGGCCATCATTTTCTAGGTTGATTGCCCTAAGGTACCACACAATGTGATGAGGCAGCTGAATGAGCTGTTAACCATGATCTAATTGACTAAAGCTATTGGTCTCTTCTCAAGGTCAATTTTTTTTTCACAAAAACCCTTACCAATAAGTTCTTTAAGGCTTTCAAAGATGTTATTGTGGGCTTGTTCACTATGGTTTAGCAAGAATGCCTTTCATTTGGAGCTCTCTTGAGATGCCTTAATGAGGGAGTGATGAAACTTAGTTGTAAGAAAGACAATAATAATGTCACTAGCAATTGGAGACTGATAACCATGTTTCAAGTATAGTGCAAGATCATTCGGACAAAGCCTTCGTCAACAAGTAACCACCTCTCTCTTGGAGTGGGGTAAGAAAGACAAGAAAGGGTTCATCAAAGGAAGTTCTATTTTGGAAGCTATAAAATAAATATGTGTAGGGATGGAATATGCGAAAGGATGAAATCAAAACTTCTTTCTTTTCA